>CAUYSK010073581.1:0-12979 GCA_963575035.1 Avahi laniger | reverse complement strand
AACACACACCTGACAATTTTTTTTTTTTTTTTTTTGAGGCAGAGTCTCACTGTGTTGCCTGGGCTAGAGTGCTGTGGCATCATCTTAGCTCACAGCAACCTCAAACTCCTGGGCTCAAGTGATCCTCCTGCCTCAGCCTCCCGAGTAGCTGGGACTACAGGCATGCGCCACCATGCCCGACTAGTTTTTTTTCTATGTATTTTTAGTTGTCCAATTAATTTCTATTTTTAGTAGAGACGGGGTCTCGCTCTTGCTCAGGCTGGTTTCGAACTCCTGAGCTCAAACAATCCGCCCGCCTCAGCCTCCCAGAGTGCTAGGATTACGGGCGTGAGCCACCGCACCCGGCCACACCTGACAATTTTTAAGCTCTTTAACTGTGTTACAATTACGGACTCAACCTTCAAGGATAAATTGTTAACTTAGAGAATGTTCAAATTCTTTAGAGCAGGGCATTCAAGGCCCTCCACATTCTCCATAATCTCCCTTTCCAATCATAAATCCCACTGTTGCCAGGAGTGAACCTTCTGCTCTACTTAAATTGGTCTGCTCACTACCTCCTCAGTATGTTTAAGTTTTTTCACCTGGATACCTTTCTCTTTAGATCTGTGCTGTCCTTTATGGTAGCCACTAATCATGTATGGCTATTGAATAATTGAAATGTGGCTAGGCTAAACTGAGATGTGCTGTTAGATAGATACACCCAGATTTCAAAAATGTACAAAAAAAACTCATTAAATATTGACTATGTATTGAAATGTTAATTATTCATATTTTGGATATACTGGAGTAAATAAATCAGCTGGGCACAAGTGGCTTGTGCCTGTAGTCCCAGCTACTTGGGAGGCTGAGGTCGGAGGATCAGTTGAGCTCAGGAGTTTGAGGCTGCAGTGAGCTATGATCATCCCACTGTACTCCAGTCTGGGCGACAGAGAGACCCCCCCCACCCCCGCCAACTTTCAGAAAATAAATAGGCCAGGTGCGGTGGCTTATGCCTGTAATCCTAGCACTCTGGGAGGCCTCACTTGAGGTCAGGAATTCAAGACCAGCCTGAACAAGAGTGAGGCCCCATCTCTACTAAAAAATAGAAAAAATTAGCCGGGCATGGTGGTGTGTGCCTATAGTCCCAGCTACTCGGGAGGCTGAGGCAGGATTGCTAGAGCCCAGGAGTTTGAGGTTGTGAGCTAGGCTGATGCCACTGCACTCTAAGCCCGGTCACAGAGCAAGACTATGTCTCATTAAAAAAAAAAAAAAACATTTAAACTAATATCACCCATTTCTTTTTACTTTAATTGACTATTAGAAAATGTGAAATATACCTATGGTTTGCATTAGTGTTCCTCCAGATCATTAACCATGGTAGAACCGGGCCCACCCTTGCAACCTGTATTTGTACTTTCTTGGTGAAATAATAAAGTGATGAATAACAGAAAATTCTGAGTCTGGGTTCATCTGTTTGAGGCAGGCACTCTGTGTCATCAAACCAAAATTGTTATCACTGATCAACTGGTAGCTCAAGAAAGACTTTGTGCCAAAGACAGCAGGACAATTAATAATTTGTGGTACGTATCAACTGCTCAGTGAGTGTCAGATAACTTCTTTTAGGCACTGACACTAAAAACAAACAAGACCTTGAGTCCCATCTTTATCCGCCGTTTTTCTTCTCTCATTTCTACTAAAATGTTAGCTCTTCCTGTGAAATTCTTTCGATTATATTCCTTTTCTCCCAATCCATATCTAATTAAAACCTTAGTCACCTCACTTTTGAAAATGTAGTTTTCCAGTAGCCTCCCAGCTTCCTTCTCCCCTCTGTGTTCCTTCCATTCTATATACTGCAACTAATCTTCCATATTTTTTTGCAGATGTTCTTTGTTCAAAACCTCCAGTTTATTTCCCCATTGCTTGTAGAAAGAATTATTTCATCTAGCAGTCAAAGCTTTTCAGATCTTATCTCTTGGTACTCCCCTCCATAAAACCTGGGCTTTCGTGAAACTAGACTGAGTTAGTATATATAAAGTACTTAGATCCCTGCCTGGCCTATATTAAGAACTAGATAAGTCTTAGCTATCATTATTATGGCTCACTTTTATTTGAATATACCGTATGTATTTCTACCTCGAGAACACTGCTAATTCTCTTTTCATATTTGAATACCTCAACCTCCTTCTCCAAAGGAGGAAGGAGTGATTTAAACTATCAATGACCAGCACTAGCCAATTGTTACTGCTGGAAAAACTTAAAATGTCCATCCTACAATAGATAAAACCTGTAAACCATGAACCCTAATTTACCATAAAATAAAATTTAATACTGGATAAGGCAGAAATAAAAGCTAATTTTTTTTGCATTTAAAAACCAGTAAATTTGTTGAATGCGTTATTTAAAGAAAAAGCAAGGCCCAAAAAGATATAAATCGGTTCTGGATTTAGGGCAGTTACTCTCCAACTCTGGCATACCTCAGATTAACCTGGGAGCTTTCAAAAATAATATAGATGCCTAGGCCCCACCCCAGATTTATTGAAAGGTAAGGCCTCAGACACCTTAATTTTTCTTAAAGCTTCATCATAGGGGATTCTCATGTGCACTTACATCTGACAAGCACCAGTCTAGTCAAGGCAAATTTTGGTCTAAGGAGGCTGGTCATGTTTGGCATATATTTTCCTTGATGTTCTACTAAAGCATGTTTTTGAAAAAAGAATACTCAGAGAACTGATTAACCTACAGTGACTTATGTGTTTTGAGTAGTGTTCTAAATAAACAAAAAATAAAACCAACCTTTTGAGTTTGATTTAGTGGTAAACATCCCAAATAGCACAGAGAATTAATCTAAATGCCTGTTGGTCTAATTTCTATTAATTAAAAACTTTCAAAATAATTACTTAAGTAAATATATATTTCACTATTTATAACTCAAAATTATACAAACATGTTAAATGTGTGGAAAAGTTATCATTTTGCTATGTAACACTTCAAAAATTTCAAAAACAGCCTTATCTCAAAAATATTTTACACCAATTTTCCAAAGTGCTGTAGCTCAACTGGTTCATTTTATCTTAACGACCCAGTTAGATACCCAAATCTCTAGGCATGAAATAACCGATATACTGAGACAGCACTTTTTATACGATGCAGAAACTGTTAAATAAAAAAAATCAAAATCTTGGGTCTTTAAAAACCTTATAACAAAGCCCCCTTCACCCTCCAATCCTGAGACAACAAATCCTGTAGTTCTCCCTCATCATCGCTGTCAGCATTCTCCTCCTCCTTTTTCTGCAGTTCTTTTATGGTCAGAATCTGTTTAAGTTTATTTTTTATTTCATCCTGGCGATTCCGCAGTTTTTCCACCCGACGGTAACACTCTATCTGCTCATCGATTTCCCCAATCTGGCGGTCCAACCGTCCCTCCTCATCCTCTTCAGCAACTATGGCTTCGGAAATAGTGTTGACCTGCCTCATGGCTTTTTGAAATTCGTCCCACTCTTTGTCCATCTGATCCTTTGGAGCATCAACCTTTCGTACCTTTGCATCTACCTCAGGGTCGTCAAAAAATCCTTCCGGCAATGCTTCCGCGGTGTTTTCTCTCCTTTCCACCACTTTTTCATGTATTTCTGCTTTCTCAATTGACCCTGAATGAGGAATTAAGGGGGCTTTGGGAGGATTTGTGTTAAAAAAATCGTTTGGCAGCACACTATTTGTTACCTCCCGCGAGGAAGAAAGTGAATGGTCCTTGCCCTGTGAATCGGGCGGCTGCTTGCTGGCGTCCCCCCTTTTTCTATCTCCTCCCTCCTCTTCCTCCTCCTCGTCCTCGTCCTCATCTTCATAATCGGGGAGTAAGCCGAGTCCTGAAGGCTTACTGGAGGTCGCTCTAGTGGACTCCTTTCCTGTTTTGTCAAAGTTGGTGGGCAAAGCGGATGTGGAGGGTTGTACCTGAGGAACCGAGGTCTTCGGTCTCTTGGCATCTTGGGCGTCTGTGTCCGGCGCCTTCCTCTTGGCGAACTGAGGCGCTGAGCTGGCAGAAGGACCCTGAGTAGCTTCCTTCGCGCCTTTCAGCTCGGCCACTTTCTCTCGGTGCTGCTTTCCCAGGACGTGAGTCTGCCACAGGAGCTCGCTCTTAACCGGAGTGTTACACAGGGCACAACTCAGTTGCCCCAAACGGTTGTACTTTGCGAATGGTGATTCAATCCGTTTCCGGTTGGCGCTCAGACGCTGCTTCTCCTTCATCAACCGCCGCAGTTCTTCCTGATTCACCACTCGCTTCCCCGCCGGGGTCCGAGCAGAGGCGGAGGACGCCATCTTGGCGACCAGACCGATAGGCAATTCTGGTTTCCGTTCCGTCGCGGTGTAAGAACGTCACTTCCGGTCAGAGCGATGATTGGCTGAGGCCCAGAAGAGTAGGGCGTGGTGCTAGGGTTTTTGCTCAGAATGGCGATTGATGCTGTTTTTACCTTTAACGTTAGATAGGCTATGGCTGCGATAAAGGCCGTAAACTCCAAGGCTGAGGTGGCGCGGGCGCAGGCGGCCTTGGCTATCAATATATGCGCCGCCCGAGGGCTGCAGAATGTGCTGCGGACCAACTTGGGTCCTAAGGGCACCATGAAAATGTGAGGCGGCGGTTAGGCGGGGGAGGGGGGGGTTTGTCGGGGCGCCCTCTGAGGCAGGGGTTCCGCGGACGTTGGAGCGATATGGACGCACCCGGGGCCTGGTTTCCCTGCTTCTCATTCCTGCCCTGAGAGCGTCCTTAGCTCGTTGGGGGAGGAGTAGAAAAGCCTCCCCGAGGAAAGTGCCCCGTGAATGAAGCTGTGACGTCCCCCCTTTTCGTTAAAGTTCGTGTGCAATTAGAAAGTCAGTTCCTTTAGTGTCTCATTGGAAACATAAAGCATTAAACTCCTCTGCTCTTTAAGACTGTACGCCCGTAGTCTATAAATTCGACAGATAATCTTATTTTTGTATGGCAGTATGTTGGAGTGGAGAGGCACGGGCTTTGGAGCCAGCAAGGCATGGGTTCAAATCCAAGTTCCATAACCTTGTAGCTGTGAGTACTTAGGCAAGTTACTTGAATGCTCTGTGGCCACGGTTCTTCCTATCTGTTCAGCCTTTCAGCATATATTTATATAGCTCCATTTTCTTTAGACAAGAGTGAGGAAAAGAGACTAGTGAGGGCAAAAGGGTGTAAGAGGAGAGAGAACGTCCTCACAGGAACGAGCAAAATAGTAATAAAATTAGTCGTAAAAGAGGGCACTTAAGTACTAGATGTTGGGAACACAGAAATGACCAAGATACAGTTTCTGTTGTTAGATTTGGTAGAGACAGATAGGCTAATTATATGTAGCTGCATGTCATTATACTGAGGAAAGGGACTGACGGCAAAAGGAAAAGGCTATCAACGGATGATGTTTGATCAGTCTTGAAAGAAGAATAAGAATTCATCAGTTGGAGAAGGGAGTAAAACCCTTGTAGGTAGAGTAATTTCAGGAATAAGAAAGCCCAATGTTGCAAATCCAACAGAAAAAAACAAAACGTGATGTATTAAGGGAATGAAAAGGTTTGGCCGGGCACAGTGGCTCATGCCTGTAATCCTACCACTCTGGGAGGCCGAGGCGGAAGGATTGTTTGAGCTCAGGAGTTCGAAACCAGCCTGAGCAAGAGTGAGGCCCCCGTCTCTACCAAAAAGAAAGGAAAAAACAAAACAAAACAAAAAACCAGTTGGGCGTTGCGGACGCATGCCTGTAGTCCCAGGAGTCTGTGGCAGAAGGATCGCTTGAGTCCAGGAGTTGGAAGTTGCAGTGAGCTAGGATGACACCACTACACTCTACCCAGGGCAATGGAGGGAAACTATCTTTTGTGTCAACAAAAACAAACAAGGCAACTGAACACCCCTCCTCACAACCAAAAATATAAAAAAGAAAAAAAAAACAAAAAGATTTGTTTGTGGGAAGGTAGACAAGGCAGGGAAGATAGATACAAGTGAGATTGGGAAAGGTTAAGTATGTTATTGCTAAATTAGTTTGGATTTTACCTTGAAGATGATGATGAATATAAAAATCATTGAAGGATTTTTCTTCAGGAAACCGATCACATTGTCTTTTAGAAAGATAAATGTAGTATGGAGGGTAGATTCAAATTTGGAGATACCGGGATGCTGTCTTCAGTAGTCCAGGGTAGAGATGGTGATAACAGTGGGAATGGAGAAAAGGAGGCAGATTCAAGAGATATTTAGGTTGTAGAATTGACAGAACTTGGTGATCTAATAAATGTAAGGGATGAGGGAAACTAAATTGAGTGGCTGAATGAGAACATTCACCAAAATATATTAATAAAACCTACAGGAAATTTGCAAATTTGTGCTTTGTAAACTTCTAAGTATTCTTCTTTGACCAAACCACTGTTCACAACTCATCAACTACTCTTACTTTTAAACTTGTAAATGCTCCACTTGGGATGAAATTGCCATAAGCAGTCCATCTGGAGAAAAATGATTTTGTGAGCTACAAGTGGTGGTAATTACTATGGTATGGTATCTCCGCATGGTACAGTGGAAGTTTTCCAAACCCAGTTCCCTGTAGTAAGGACAGTAGAGTGGCAAGCACTGGGAGTGTCATGCCATGTGAGGCTAATAACATCACTGTTCTCTGAACAGGCTTGTTTCTGGTGCAGGTGACATCAGACTCACCAAAGATGGCAATGTGCTGCTCCATGAGATGGTGAGTTGATGTTACTGACTTTAATAAACCTTAATTAGCCTTAATTAGGAACATGGTGCAACTTGTGTATCTTCAAGCCAAGGCTGTCAGCTAAATGCTGCCGTGTGGAGATATGCTTGTTGGATTAAACCTCAGTAAAAATGTTTTTTGGCTATTTCCAAAGCTTTGTTCAAGTAATAGCTTAGGGATACTTACAAATTAATAACATCTTTTAAGGACACTGCATTGTGTTCTTTGTAATCATGGAAAAATAAAAAATCCTTTGCAATTTTAGTACATGTATTCATCTTTGAGATTTAAGGATTTAATTTTAGAAATGCCATTGCCTTCTGAAGCAAAGGCTTTTATAATGTGTTCAGACCTCATTACTTTTCACTTTTTAAATTTTGAACTTGACATTTAAATATTGATAATATAAAACTTATAAACTTGTAGAATGAAGCTTATTTCATAATTTTACTATTGACCCTTCGGTTATCATGTTTTTCGTGGCCTACTTCCTTATCTCATCCTCTCTCTCTTTTAATCTGTTGCTTGCTTTTTCCAGCAAATTCAACATCCAACAGCTTCTTTGATAGCCAAAGTAGCAACAGCTCAGGATGATGTCACAGGAGATGGTACTACTTCAAATGTTCTAATTATTGGAGAGTTACTGAAACAAGCCGATCTTTATATTTCTGAGGTATTAGTATTTCATAGAATTCATATTTTATTTTGAATGGAAGGTTTTTCTTTTTACTAGTAAAATGGTTTAATTTTAGAAGGTAAAGTTAATTTTCATCAAGATATTCTTGGACAGTTATAAATGGAAATAATATTGAATTTTCCCCCCAAACAATGACTTTGATTGGAATTATATACCTCTTTTAAAAATTAAATCTTTAAGATACATGAAAGGGTAAAAAATAACCCGTGTACCCATGGGTAATTACCTAAGAAAGAAAACACCACTGATAAAGTTGAGACCAAATTATACACCTTTAAGCAAATAACTGGAGGAAAATTATTGAAGGTTTTCAACGTTGTGAATTTGCCTACCTATTGACTGAAGAAAAAATTAATATTTTAAAGAATTAAAATGAGTTTTCCTTAGAAGTCTTACTGAGGACTATAGACGGAGGCCTACAGCCCAGGAGCAGCCCTTTAGAGAAGTTCAGTCAGACTGCTCTAATGTAGTATTTCAGTTTAGAGTTCATACATAGGTGGTGAAGATTTACTATTTGTAAAATTATATTTGTTTAGAAATTGCATTAAAGTAGAATTATGTCACAGTTTGGGTGTAAGAGTATATATTTGATTCTAGATTACAGAAATATAATCACTAACCCCATCAGATGTTGTCTTATGTGTAGGAAAAGGCAAGGACTAGGGTCATGTATGTTTTAAGGAATATAGTGACTCAGGCAAGAGACATGGAGGGGTCATATGCTCTATCTTGTTTTACCTTTAAAGCATCCCTCCAGAGAGCTGTACGCTGTCACAGACTAAGGGGCCTTGTGAAATTATGTTGGCAGGCAGAAATGAGCGAACATGGCCTTCTATGTGTTTGTTATCACATATCTTTCTAGTTTCATTTTCCTTTATAAGAACCACCTACTCTAGCCAGAATCCTCCATTTGCTAGCCTCTAAAATCATCATGCACATTTCTACCTCTGTGCCTTTGTTCAATCCGTATTCTTTCCTTGGCATACTTATCTCGTTTCTCTAATTAAGTATATGAATTTTCCTCTCTTTCAGGGACCATTTCAGTAAAGCATAACCTGGTCAAGTGCTAAAATTATTATTTCTTTGTGTTTCATTTAGTACTGGGAATTGTCTATTAATTCAGTACCTGCAACTTTTGGCTGAAAGCAGTAGAAACTTGACTAAAACTCACTTAAACAATAAGGAAATTATTATCTCCCATAATAGAACCTTGGGAGATAAGGTAGGCTCTAAGTTTGGTTGATTACAAAATTCAATTAGTCATCAAGTACCCAGGTCCTTTGTCTCTTAGCTCTTCCACTCATAATGCTGTTTTATCTTGAAGATTGTTTCCATCCTGATTGTAAGACTGCCAGAGGAAATCAGGGCTACCTGCTTCCCTTAGTAATACTCAGCAGGAGAGGGCAAGAGAAAGCCATTCCCAAAAGAAAGGAGTTTCAGAAGGGTGAGATGCTGACAGACATAATTACGAAACTGTGTGGCCATCCAGTGATAGAGCTAGGCCTAGGATATGACAGAAACACTGAGGCTGGAGGGATATCCTGAACTAGCCTCAAGTAGTCAGGAGGCACTCTCTGGACGGAGCAAGGCCTGGGCTAAATCTTCAGGATGAGGAAGAGTGAGCCAGATGAAAGAGCGAGGGGCAAAGAGAACGGCAGCGGGGCAGAAGGAACAACATGAGCAAAGGCACAGAGAAGAGAAGCAACATGGAATTGCACGGAGTTAGAAGCAGTCTGGTGTTGCTGGAGGTAAAAGTGAGGTGGACAGTAGTGGAAAAGAGGCTGGAAAAGGAGAAGGGAGCCGATCACGGAGGGCATGTAGTATGCTAACCGGGAAGCTTACGCTTTATCCTGTGGTGTCACAGACCAAACGTGTCAACATGTTAATGGCGGGTATGGTGAGACTGGCATTTTAAATATCCGGGGGACAGTTTTAAGGAAGTCAAAATGAGAGGTTGTCATAGGAGTTCAGATGAGAGATTGTGAGGTCCTAGACCGAAGACATTTTTGAAAATGGTTAATCACTGGCTCTAGAGTCAGGTCTCATGGGTTTAAACCCTGGTCCCATTTCTTACTATCTTGGTGATCTAAGGCAAATTATATTATCCCTTTAAGCCTTGGTTTCCTCATCTGTGAAATAGGAATAATAGTAACACCCATTCCATAGTGTTGTTTAGAGTATTAAATTAAGTAATCCACGTAAAGCCCATAGAGCCATGCCCAGCACAAATGCTCAATAAATGCCAACTTTGAAAGGTTATTATAGGACCGATGTAAAGAAAAGGAGGAAGGGAATGAATTAGACCTACTGCCAGCTTTCACAAAGTTTGTGTACTTTGTGGAAGAAACAATTTTTTTTTTAAAATTATTTTTTTCATAATTTCAGACCTATGGAAAAGTTACAAGAATGTTACAAAGAATTCCTGTATACTTTTAACCCAGATTCTCCAACTGTTATCATTTCTCTCTTTCCCTGCCTTCCCTACTCTCTCCCTCAGATACATATATATTTTTATATCGGTGTACATATGGTATGAGAATAAGTTGCAGACATCATCTAAATATTTCATTATATATTTCCTAAACCCAGAGAATTGCATAATCACAGTATGATTAAAAAAACCAGGAAATTAATATTAACACTGACATATTGACACTAATCTAATCTGCAGATATTATTCAAATTTCACCACTTGTCCCAATAGTGTTCTTTATAGAAAGAGAAAACCTAGGCTCATGTGTTGCATTCAGTTGTCATGTCTCCAGTCTCCTTTAGGCCCAACTAGTTCCTGAACTGCCTTTTTTTTTTTTTTTTTTTTGAGACAGAGTCTCACTGTGTTGCCTGGGCTAGAGTGCCATGGCATCATCTTAGCTCACAGCAACCTCAAACTCCTGGGCCCAAGCGATCCTCCTGCCTCAGCCTCCCGAGTAGCTGGGACTACAGGCACGCGCCACCATTCCCGGCTAATTTTTTCTATATATTTTTTAGCTGTCCAATTAATTTCTTTCTATTTTTAGTAGAGACGGAGTCTCGCTCTTGCTCAGGCTGGTTTCGAACTCCTGAGCTCAAACAATCCGCCCGCCTTGGCCTCCCAGAGAGCTAGGATTACAGGCATGAGCTACCGCGCCCTACCCTGAACTGCCTTTTGTGCTTCGCGATATTGCTACTTTTAAGGAGTACAGGCCAATTATTTTGTAGAAAGTGCCCCAGTTTGAATTTTCCCCTTTCCTCAGTTAGCCTCAGGTTATAGATGTTGGGCAGGAATACCACAGAAGTGTTGTGTTCTGCTGACTGCATCATATCCGAAGGCACCTGATGCCTGTCTGTGCCATTACTATGGTGTTTACTTTGATCACCGGGTGAAGTGGGAAACACTGCAGTGGTCTGTCTACTGCTTTTCTCCAAATCAATGCTGGTTCTTTTTCTTTGCATTGAAAGGAGTCTTTTCTTTTGTGCTCCTTCAGAAGGGCACAAAACAACAACAGTGTAGTCATAGTGTTTGGAAATAAAAGGACTTTTGTAATTTTTTTTACTGGACTTGCAGCTTTTCTGAAAGTTTGAGATTATTTCAAATAAAATGACTAAAAATGACTTTTATAAATTACATATACTTATATTTCGTGGCATTAATGTAACCTTTTTTGGGTATACATATTAAGAGGGGAAATAATTACTTTCACTTTGGATGACTATATAAATTACTTTATAATTTTATAATTTTATGTCGATGTAACAGGGTCTGCACCCTAGAATAATAGCTGAAGGATTTGAAGCTGCAAAGATAAAAGCACTTGAAGTTTTGGAGAAAGTTAAAGTAAAAAAGGAAATGAATAGAAAAATCCTCTTAGATGTGGCTCGAACATCTCTACAAACTAAGGTTCATGCTGAACTGGCTGATTTGTTAACAGAGGTATATATTTAAACTTTTACATTCAGAATGAGTACAACCTAAAACATGGTGATATTTTTCTTTTTCCTGTAAGATAATCAAGTATTGCCTGTGATTCTTTTGAACTTGCAATATGGAAGACAAGCCTTTACTGTTTAGGCTTATTTATAGACTAGATTTGATTTGTCAGAACAGTATTTTTAATTTTTCGAAAGTGTCATATTAGGCTTTCTTTTAAGAGACTTGAAAGTCAGGAGAGGCTTGACTGCTTGTGGATCATCTCCTATAGAAGCCTCTGGGTAGTATACTAGTCTCTTTAAACCTGGAAGTCCATATTCTATTATGTGAGGTGACACATGGGAAAGTTGTTTTAGCAGCATGCCTTGTAGATAAGGTTACCACTTTAATTAGGCATCATCGATCTGCTATATAATATTCACATCTGGGAAATTCATATTTGTTTCGTTTACTTCTAAAAGTAGAATGTAATATGTTATATAAAGACAAGATTGGCTGGATATTTTGGGAAGGCTTTTATCAGATAGCTATTGTCTGATGAAATCATTGTTCCTCAGCTTTGCAGTTTGTGAAACTTGAATATATTATTAATAGTTTATCAGGAATGATGAGTTCATAGCGACTAAATTCATGAGACATTGACATACAATGCAGAATGCTGTCTTATCATTAATAATTTACTTTGAGAAATACAAATGCCAAACTGGAATACCTGAGTTGTTTCTGATCAATTCTCCTTACCATTAGGAAAATTAGCTTGGCAAATCAGATTAAGATCAAACAATTTCTTGCTGAACAGTCAGAAGAAAGGCTCTGCTGTGTTTCCTGCTGTTGGAGTAGGAAAGTGGCCCAGAGTCTTCATGTATCTGGTTAGGATACCTGTTCTCTTTGGGAGTTATAGAAACACTGATATTTTCACTATTCAGTGGCCTTTGTCTGTTTCCTTATTAGGCTCCAAAACTAAATATTATGTTACCTCAGGTAAATTTTTCTAAGCTATAGGGTTTTTCAGGTTTTTTTTGCTTTATTTATATTTTAAGGTGGTTATACATTAGCTCTTAATTTCCATAGCATGTTATTTTCATATTACTTTCTGAGGTAAGCAATATGATGTCTTGTGTTATGCTTCTTAAATTGTATATCCCTGGGGATGTGTGGCAGACTAAATGAGATGTATCTTTCTGAAGTATCAATTTTACTTTACAATTTTGAAGAAAAGCATTATTTCACATTGAAACATATGTGTATATATTGTGGCATGACATGGAAACTTTTCATGATAAAACACAAGACTTAAAATTTCATGTTATGATAGCCAGCAAATTTGAGCTCTTCCCTTTGCTTACGCTTTCTCCTTTTCCATTAAGGTGTCCTTTAGTGGAAAAGTTTGGGTGGTACTGGTGTCATAAAAAGAACAGTGGCTTGGCTGTTAAAGACACCTAAATTCTATTAATAGGCCTGGCTCTACTACCAGCTGTTAGATTTTATTTTATTTTATTTTAAGACTGTAATTTTTAAATTTTTTTGTTTTTTTTTTTTTTTTTTTTTTGAGACAGAGTCTCACTTTGTTGCCCTGGCTAGAGTGAGTGCCGTGGCGTCAGCCTAGCTCACAGCAACCTCAGACTCCTGGGCTCAAGCGATCCTACTGCCTCAGCCTCCCAAGTAGCT
>CAUYSK010073578.1:0-15190 GCA_963575035.1 Avahi laniger | reverse complement strand
AAGCGATCCTCCTGCCTCAGCCTCCCGAGTAGCTGGGACTATAGGCATGCACCACCATGCCCGGCTAATTTTTTTTTTCTATATATTTTTAGTTGTCCAATTAATTTCTTTCCAATTTTAGTAGAGACGGGGTCTCACTCTTGCTCAGGCTGGTTTCGAACTCCTGAGCTCAAACAATCCACCCGCCTCGCCCTCCCAGAGAGCTAGGATTACAGGCGTGAGCCACCGTGCCCGGCCCTTTTTTCTTAATTATTCTTTATGGTTGCATTTTAATTATGAAAATAATACACATAAATATATATATTTTAATTGAGACATCTACAAAGCAGAAAGGGAAAGGATTCTCCTCCCCCCACCGTAAACATAAACACCCTCCAGATGTCTCCGCTATTGACTCTTTGGAATATGTTCTTCCAACCCTATTTTTTATGCGTATGTTATATGCACAAAAGTGGGATCACGCTATACACGATACTCTGGTAATCATTTTTTTTTCACCTAACAAGCTATCATTCATATCTTTTTCTTATTACATATGGACCCATATCCTTTGTTTATAGATTTTAATGGTGGTTGTGTCATAAATTATGTGCCTGATTTCTAGTATTGAATATATAGATTGTTTCCAAGGTTTTCCTTAACAAAATGCTGCAGTGAGTATTCTTGTACACACTTGCTCTAGAAAATCTACATGATAGATTCTCAGATTAAGGGATCCCTACATTATTAGACAACTACTCTATGAATTTAGATACATACTGCCAAATTGTCTGACCAAAAGATATATCAGTTTAATTTCCACCAATAGTGTACAAACATGATAATTTTTTAACACCTACACCAACTCTGGGTATTTTCAACTTTTTTTTTTTTTTTACAAATCGATGGACTGTTTTTATTTATATTTCTCTGCTTATGAATTAAGATCGATCATCTTTTCATGTATTTGTTGTTGACAATGTTTGTATTGAATTGTTTGAATTTTCTTATTGATTTGGAAGAACTTCTTATATATGATAGATTTTAGTCATTTGTTATAAAACTCTTATCACAGTATTTTGTAGGTCTCTTGTCAAATAGAATAAACTCTTGCCCTCTGATTTCAGATCCTTTCTGTTTCCATTATAAATTCCTAAATACAAAACTAGATACCCCTAGCTAAAAACTAGGACTCTTATTAGAGGAAAACAATAGAAAGGCAATAATTACTTATTATATTTATACAAAATACCTATTAATACAGACTTGGAAAGGGAAAGAAAAAGTTAAAAACTTTCATGCTTTCAGGCCCAGAAAAAGAACTTCTTTGGGGGTTGAATGTTCCTGAAATTTTCCTTTTCACCCAAATAAAGGCATTACTCCAAAAGTTGATGTCACTAAAAATATCAGAGATGAAAGATACTCAAAGACTCAGAGAATGTGGATTTTCATTTTAACAAGTCTTGTATATATTCTAGATATACTCTTATTCATAACTAAGACAGTCAAATCAGATGAAAGAACCTAAAAATTTCCCTTTGGCTATGCAAGTATAAGCAGTAAAGGCACATTGGTGCCTTTGAGTGTTTGCAAACTAACTCTCAAGGATATAGGCTGACACAGAACATTGAAGCCCTAGTTTTTTACCTTCAATTTAAACATCCCTGGCAATTCACACCTATTTTTCCTGCCTATTACTCCCAAATAATCTTGTTCAAATTCTATTACAGTACTTGTTTATGTTACTGTTGTCCAACAGAAGAGTATCCAGAGCCCCAAAACTGAGAGTTTAGGTTGATTAATTCAATGCCTATGCCTGGACTTCTCCAAAAGCGGATTCCAACTTCTAGTCCACAAGTCTGTATAGAAGCTAGCAAACTTCCAGAGTTCACAAAGAGCTCAAAGAGAACAGATGTTTTATAGAAAATTCTTAGGGAAAGTTTCATACATAATGTTGCTGATGTGTGTCTGCCTTTTCAATAAACATCATTATGCTTTATCACAAGATTTAATAAAGCAGCTTAGTTAAAAATGCCATCTGGGTCTCTGGACACATTAAACAAAGTTTAAAATAACCACTCCAGCAACTGGGAGGGCCCAGCTGTTCTCACAACCTCTCCCACTCCTTTTACTTCCCCATAAAAAGAGTGAATGAAGACTAGAGGCTAGAAGTGTCAAGAATGAACTGACCCAAACAGGGAGATCAATGAAATCAAGGGCTCCCTCAAGTTTGCTATTGCTCACATGATAGATTTCCTAATTCCACAACTTGGTGATGGTGATTCAGAAAGGGAAGCAAGACAGAGTTATGAAAGGCTCGTTAGAGTTTTCTAATGCATCACAAACCTGCCCTCCCTCATGTCCGGATTATTGTTGCTCTTCCCATTCACCTACTCTGTAGTGAACACCAGGAGAAAATACAGAGCAATCTCCACCCAGTTCTTTTTCCCTTCCAGAGATGGGAGCTTGAGCCACCCAACTCCTGGCTTTCAGATCCATTCTAGAAAAGAAGCCCTGGATAACTGAAGCACAGGTTTCCTTCTCTTGCTTCCTTTTTCTTCCCTCCCTACTCCCCACTCCCCAGCCCCCCCACCACACACACACACACACACACACACACACACACACACACACACTGCCCCTACCACCCATCTCATCCCACTTCGCTTCACTTCCAAACTTATGTTCCTTGTCTCTGGGCCACACCAAGATTTGTTCCCCAGACAGTTCTAGTAAATGCCAAACCAAGTGCATTCTCATCCTTTAGAGCAACCAGCTTTTCACGGCCAACTGGCATCAAATACAACCTGTGCAGGCATCTATCTGGAGAACATTCCAAGTCCCCTGCTGACCTAGCCTTCCTCATACCACTGCACTTCAGCTTCCCCCTCTGAAAGATTTCACAAGGCACTGAGAAGTTATTGAATTCTGTAAGAGGCACTGTATGTTAATATTATTATTGCTAATCATCATGTGACCAGTATAGTGCATGGCTAGTCAATAAATGGATTTTCTCTTGGCTAAAACTTACAACAGAACTGTAAGTTGTTAGCCAAGGGGCTTTATTCAATGTATACAGTCAAATCATAATTATCTGAGATATATTCAGTTGATCATACTCCTTTACATTTCAGGAAATAATACTCCTTTGCATTTCTCAGTGCTATAGACGTTACAAAAAGTGCTTTCATATGCATTGCTTCATTAGATTTCCAGGATAATTTAGAGATGCTGTCACACCTGATTTTTAGGTGAGGAAACAAGTGGTTTCTAGGCATTTCAAGAGGCTAACACAGTTGCCCTCCAACTTGTATGGCAGAGGTAGGAAAAGAAGGCAAGCTTTCTGGCTGCCAATACAGGGTTTCTCCTACCATACTTCACCACCTCCAAGGCTAAAGTTAAAAGAGGACATGATTATCACATGAAAAAATCTGGTTTGTATCTGCCAAATGTGTATTTATAGTACTTGGTGACTTATTTTAATGTAACCTATGGTTGTTTTTGGTTGTAACAGTCTGACTCCATTTTTGAAAACAGATTTTAAACACTTACGTTATAGATCCGTGGTGTCTAGTATGGTAGCTACTAACAACTTATAGTCATTAATATTTAAATTTCTATTTTAATTAAAATAAAGGAAAATGCAAAATCCAGTTTTTCAGTTTCTCTAGCTGCATTTCAAGCATTCAACATCCACATGTGACTACTGGCTGGGACAGTGTAGATTATAGAACTTTCCATCACCAGAGAAAGCTGCATTTGACAGTGCTAATATACAATGCCATTTCCAAAGAAAGAAAATTCTAGAAAAAGCCACAAACATCTTGAGGCAGGTACAGTGCTGTCACTCATCCATTACTGAAGGTAGTTTAGGACTAAAAAAGATGAGAACAAAGAGGAGAAATAGAGAGATTGCTCTTAGGTATACACACCCTGAAAAGAGCAAAGGCATTCCTGTAGCCATTGTGTTGCATTTAGCTCTTAAACTCTTTAAGAGATTAGAATAATTTGATATATAGAAGATCTAAACCACTGAAGAGGCTTTGAAGCAGATGGAAATAGAAACAAGATCAAAAACCAATTGGTTACAAACTCAGCTTAATCACAATTCATTTAAATGATACTACTGATTCTTTGTACATAGTTATTTGTCTTTTGCTCTATATAGTATGACATGGTTTGCATCTTTAAAGAGGAATTAAAATACTTCTGAGGATTTTTTAGATGAGTTCCCATATCCACATAAAAACTTAAAAAAACAGGTAAAAAGTATCTTCTCATTTATTCACTAATCCATTCAAATTAAATATAAAAATCAAAGCATCCATAGTGATATTCAAAAAAGTGAAAGTGAAAAAAACAAAATTCATTTGTCCGGTGGAGCTGGCTAATTCACCAAATCCTTACTCTAAA
Organism: Avahi laniger; assembly: GCA_963575035.1. Lineage (NCBI taxonomy): Eukaryota > Metazoa > Chordata > Mammalia > Primates > Indriidae > Avahi > Avahi laniger. Next base: position 10,798 of record CAUYSK010073578.1, on the reverse strand, counting down.
AAATGGTAATCAAAAAAAGAAAGAAAGAAGCATATAGTCTGCCTTTCTAGAAGGAATTATGTTTCAAGATAACCAATTAGCCTAGTTGTGAGGAAAATGCCCAGTTTATAGAAAAACACCTACTAAAACATGTAAATAGAATTAGAGAATTAGAAAAAATTACCATTTTGAAACCCCTAATGAAGTAATCAACTCAAGGAAGAATCATTAATAATTGCTAAAACAACTGGGCAAAGTTGATACAGAACAGAATATGCACATGGTACAAAGTTTACCCCACAGGCTACTGGCTTGACCCAAGGAAGAAAATAATGGAGGATATAGGAAGGGACCATCATAATTCTGCAATCGTCTCAGCATCACTAATTATGGGATATGAATACACACCATCACCTATGAAAAATTTTGGGGGAAGAAAGTTGAACCTGAATTCAATTAAGCCTTGCTTCATTGGATGAATGCTTATGTCCTCCCCAAATTCATATATTGAAATCCTGTCTCCCAAGGTGATGGCATTAGGAGGTGGGGCTTTTAGGGAGTCATTAGGTCAAGAGGATGGAGCATTCATTATTGGAATTTGTGCCCTTATAAAAGAGATGCTGGAGAGAGAGCTAGTTTCTTCCACTATGTGAGGTCACAGCAAGAAAGCCCAATCTTATGAACCAAGAAGCTGGCTTTCACCAGACTCCAAAACTGCCAGTACCTTGGTCTTAGAATTCCCAGCCTCTAGAAGTGTGAAAAATAAAACAGTCTTGAGATAAATAACCGAACGCAATGTGTGTTCCTTGATTGGAAGAAACTAGCTTCCACAAATCAACCATAAAAGACATTTCAGAGGAAATCTAAATGTGGACTGGGTAATAAATGATATAAAGAAGATATTTTTTATTTTGTTTGAAATGATATTGTAACTATATAGAAAATGTTCTTATTTTTTAGAGCTTTATACTGAATAATTAAGGGATAAAATACGATTTTCTTTAATATACTTTAAAACACCTAAGCAAAAAATAAATGACACAAATATAGCAAAATTATTACAATCTTGTCTATCAGTGGATGTTATTAATCTCATCTCTCCACTTTTCTCCATGTTTGAAAGTTTCATAATTTTATAATAAAATTTTTTAAAATCCCAAGTTATACAGGTATATATGTTTGAAATATCTATTTCAAACTTTGGGATATTAAAACATAATATAGTTTATCATTTTAGAAATTTCATATTTCTGTTCTCCTCCAGCAATTACATAATCGAAGAGCAACTACAGTTTTTCACAGAAAATTGCTTCGTAAAATTAACTTTTTCAATCAAAACCAAGATTTTTCAGATAGAGAGAATGCAACCCATCAGTCAGATTTGTCAGTCCAAAGAGAATAAATTCTAGTTTTCTACTATTTTTCTAGCCTATGTATGACTATTCAATAGGAAATCAAAAGGCCAAAGCATCTGGAATCAAAGTTCACCATTCCTGAGTCTAACTCCTCAAGACAAACTGGGAGACAGGTGCATTCCCTTCACTTTTCAATCGTTCAAGACCAATTATCCAGTCCTTTTAGACCACTTTTCTCCTGAAGCCAGCCTTCTCACTATTCACTTTGCTTTAGTACAAACCCCCAAGAAAGTGAACAAAATGAGGAAAAGATTGGTTAAAGTTGGCTGTTTGAAATTTTGAAAACTTTGTACCATTCCCTTCACCCATGTCCATCCCTCTTAGAAGTAGTACTTTTAGATTATTTAAGGGTTGATGTTTCTAGGTGAATTTTAATTTGCCATTCTGTCCTTCATAACAACTGCTCGGTTAAATTTGACTCTATCTTAAGTATATATTAACATATGCTAATTCTCTCCTAAAATAAACTTCATTCTTAGAGTAATTAAAATGTGTTAGTCACAGAATATGCACTGAAGTAAGAAGTTGAAGAATTTTTTTATGATAAAGTGGACCAAGAAATAATAATGCATAATAATCATTTGCCCATACAAGTAAACAACCATAGCTTCAAAAATATCCTGACCCATGATAAATATTGAACAGGCTATGTTTCTCTCACTCCCTGAAAAAGTTGGCCCAGGAAGGAGCATGAAAGCTGCCACAGCCCTCCCAAGGCTCATTATTCTCCATCACTCCACACGAACAGCTTTGTCAGACAACAGTGAAAGACCATTTGTCAACCTCTCTCTAACTCCCCGATTCTAGCCAGCTTTCATCAATCTCAAGTGAGAAGCCGGAGAGAAATACTAGTCCCATATCTCCAGCATCACTGTGCCAGAGTCCAAAATCGCAATTCCACCACCCACCCCAACACCACCGGCCCTATTTCTCCCAATTGCTTTTGGTTATTTTTTGTAAAATCCTCTTTGCCCATCCCTGAAACACTGAGAAGGAAGAATTATAGCAGACGAAGGTGAAGCATGGACAATCCTAAAGTTTTTTTTTAAATAAGAAATGAGAAAATTAAAAGGAGAGTGTTGGGAAGGAGGGAGAGAACCGAAATTGTTTAGTTTTACTTTTAAAGATGTTTGCACTCATTTATACATCTGCAAAAGAGATTTCCCTTAATGAAAAGTTCTATGTGTGTGGGTCTGCCTGCATTGACAAAGTGGAAATTACTTTTTTAGACAATGTTTCCCACAGATAATTCAGATACCCCTGAAATTAGGTATCCCTCTTGTAGACGTCCTTGAGATGCTGCCAGACTTGGGAAAGAGGAAATTGGAATATGGGGACATGCCAAAAGGTGCTTCTTTTGTAGGATAGGAAGGAAAGGGGCAGGAGAAAAACCCAAGGTCTGAGAATTCAGATTGCAAAAGAAGACTACAGAGGTCGTGGGAGAAGGAAGAGAAAATGAGGATGAAAACTGAAAAGGGAAGAGGAATGAAATGTTGTCAAACGCCAAAAGGCATCTTGGAGAGAAGTTGGGAATTGCTTTAAGAAAACCACTGCAAGTCTCATTTCAGGCCATTTAGAGATATGCCTCCTGGGAACTGAGAGTTCAAGCTGTTTAGCATCAAACAAATTGTTTTACCCCATCCCTACCCTAATCAAATAAATCATTCAGTAATTCCACTGAGGAACCAATGATATTTAAAACCTTCAGGGTCCACTCTTGCCAAATATGTCAGGGATCAAAACTGGAGTGGGTGTGTGTGTGTGTGTGTGTTCTGAAACAACACGACGTTAAATTTGACAGAGCTAAGATTTAGGGGGCTTGAAGATTATTGCAAAAATGACAGAGAAGGAGGGGAAAACTATGTTGGGAGCCTAAGAAAGAAGTCTGTGTGGGGCGGGTGGGCAGCGAACGCAGCTGGAACAATATTTAAAACCGGGAGCTGCTGAAAAGGGCTAAGGAAGAGAATGTCTTAAAAGAAAAAGCAGGTGTGGGACGTGGGCAGAGTCAAGGAAGAGTTCAGGGCGTCTGGAGGGGCTCAAAGAAGAGCGGGGACCCCTCCAGTCTTTTCCGGGAGGTGGGTGCTGACTGAACCCCGGCGTTTGGGGTACGCCAGGGAGGCTTCGAGCGCGGGGGGCGGCGGGAAGGACGCTGGAGGAAGAGGATGGGACCGGGGAAGACTCCCAAATGGGGCGGGGGTGACAAGGGCGAGGAGAGGGGATGGGGCGGCGGTGGGAAGCGAGGGGCGTCCAGGCCACTCACCCCGTTGGCCGCGGCCATCTGCACCACGATCTCGGTGGCGGTCTTGCTGAAGTACCTGCCGTCGCTGCCCACCACCATGGTGCAGCCCTGGCGGTCGCGCAGGTCGATGGACGACAGCACGCTCTGGATGAAGTTGGGCAGGTAGTTGCGCTGGCCCTCGAAGAGGCCGGTGGGGCGCCGCAGCCCCCCGCCGCCGGTCGGCCGCTGGTCCTCGTAGGGCGCCGTGGGCACCGTCAGCACCGGGATGGGGCTGCCCTCCATGGCGCCTGCTGGCCGGTCCTGCCGCGGCTCCCGGAGCCGGAGGGAATCTGCGGCCCGCCGGGGCCCCCCACCAGCCTGGCGGCGCGCCGGGGCTCCGCCTCGCGCCCGGGCCCCCTCCGCAGCCGCCGACGCCCTGCGCCCTGCGCCCTCGCGCGGCACCGCCCGCTCCTCCGCGCTGCGCGTCGCCTCGCTGCCTCAGCAGAGTTTGGCCTCCACCTTCCTATCAAGTGTCCGCCCGCCTAACTTCTCTGCTGCCGGGTCTCCCGGGGTGCCCTCACTTTCTTCCCTCAGTTGGGCTCACTTTCGGGGCGTCCCAGGAGCCTAGTGCCAGGACCAGCTGCCCGGACCCCGCGCCTGACCCCAGCCTCCCCCGGCGACCGCTGCTCTCCCAGGGACACCCTCCGCCAGCAAATAGCCCGGGAGTGGAGAGAGCTGGAGCAAGTTGGGGTTCCTCTCCCGTACCCCGGCCCCTCTCCCCTCCCACCCGCAGCCCTCTCTCCCGGTCTCCCTGGGAGTGAGCGGCTTCCGCGCACAAGTTTCTCTTTTGAACAAGGACAAGGAGGGAGTTGGGAGGAGGCTGAACACTTTTGCCATCAGCGAGCAGCCCCGGCCAAAAATAACCCTGGAAAGGCGAGCTGAGAATTGTTATCTTCTGCCAGCGCTGAAATTGGAGGCTGGGCGCTGAGTGTGTCTGTGTGTGTACACACTCCCACCACGGCCATTTGTTGCGGGGAATCACACACTGTCAGGCCCTTCAGTCCAGAAGGACCCACCCTGGCCGTCCACTTTCCCCACTTTCCCGTCCTCTCCCAAGGCGGCACACTTTCTAGTATGGAAACTTTTTTTTTTTTTTTTGCTTGTTTGTTTGTTGTGGTGATTGCGACAGCAGCAACGCACACAACACATATTTCCTTATTCTTACTCTTCTCACTCCCTACCCAGCTCCTGCTTAGAAACAGGCTTGTCCCACACTGTATTTGTCCACACTGCTGAACTCTTCCCCGATTAATCGCTTTCTATAAGAGGAGGCTAAAAGCCCTTATTAATGTCCTACCAGAAAGGAATGAACAAAGCCAAATTAAACAAGAAATGGGTACCAGGTCCCTTTGCATGCGTCCTCGCATTCCGCAGGGGCTAGGGATTTTCTGCCTTCTCTCCATAAACCCCACTTAAAATCCAAAACCAAGAAATTCTCCATAGAAAATAGAAATGAAGAGAGAGCAACTAATAGGATAAAACCCAATGGAGGAAGCAATGATTCTTATCTTTGCTTCTATTTCTGATCACCCTTAAGGCATTTTTGCCCCCACTAAAGCTGCTGTCCTAGAATCTCCCGCTGCTGCTTCTTCCCCAAATACTGTCCACTTCCTGGGAGTAAGGCTGACTTGCCACAGGGTTATAATGTGTTTGATCATAGCAAGATAACCGTGAGCAAAGCTCACACTTACATATTGTTTTGCAATTGATAAAATGCTTTGCATCTGTTTTTTTCTCCAGAGACAAAAAAAAAATGGTATTCATATTGTCCCCATTTTACAGATGAGAAAAAGAGGGCTTATTTGTGAGATCAGGGAAGTGACCAAGATGGTACTTGCAACCTGTCCAAATTCTTGTATTGCCCTCCTCTTTTTATTAATGTCATTGAAGTGTGATGGCGAAAGCACTGAAGCCATCAACCCAGAGCTGTTGGGACTTCGTTAGCTATTCTCTTCAACACAAAGAATGGGGGTTTTTTGGAGGAGGTGGGAGGGATGGAGACATGTTGGACAAGGTACACACAATTTCAGTTAGAGAGGAGGAATATGTTTTTTGAGATCTACTGCACAGCATGGTGCCTATAGTTAATAATAATGTATTGTAAATTTCAAAATTGCTAAGAGAGTAAATTTAAAAGGTTCACACAAAATACCTACCACAAAAAAGATAGATATGTGAGCTGATGACTATGTTATTTTGATTTAATCACTTCACATTGTATACATGTATTGTGACATCGCATTGTACCCATAAATATATGCAATTATAATTCGTCAGTTAACAGTTTTGTTTGTTTGTTTTACTGAGACAGAGTCTCACTCTGTCACCCTGGGTAGAGAGCAATGGCATCATCATAGCTCACTGCAGCCTCAAACTCTTGGGCTCAAGCAATCCCGAATAGTCTCCCAAGTAGCTGGGACTACAAGGTCAATTTTTCGGCCTCAATTAACAATTTTAAAAAAGAATGGTTGGGCAGAGTGCAATAACTCAGGCCTGCAATCCTAGCATTTTGGGAGGCCAAAGTGGGAGAAATGCCCGAGCCTAGGATCTCGAGACCAGCCCTAGCAATATAACGAGACCTCATCACTATTAAAAAAAAAAAAAAAAAGTTTAAATTAGCCAGGCTAATTTAAAGACAGACCCTGTCTCAAAAAGAATGGTTGGGGGATCTGGGGAGTTTTTTGTTTGTTTTCCTCTATTTAAGGATCTGTGCACAACTCTGTGGTGTGAGGTTTTTATTAATCTCTTCCTAATGACATTTTATTTTGCAAAGCAGGGCAGTGTCATTCCCAGAAGAGCAGGTGTGGTAAGCCCTTTGCCCCGTAACAAAGACAAGGATGCAACCCCCAAGCCAAGGTGACCAGAAGCCCTCCAAGACTCCATCGCTCCACTTCTAGCACCCACCTTTCTTGTGACATCCCCATCATTCTCCCCTTCCTCAGTTCACTCCTTCCACAACCCGGGAACAAGACATCCTCATCTCAGACGAGAGTTTGCAGTTTTACCATCCAAGAGGAAATCCTCTTCCCCTGGTTCTAACTCCAAAATTCCCAGAGGCTCTGATCAATCCAGTTTGAGGCCACATGCCCAACGACATAGCTGGGACCTCACAGTAGAAAGGAAAACAATTCCTCCAAAGAAAGGGGGTGCTGACCTCCAAAGGGAGGAGAGTTGGATAACCAAACAGAAATGTCCAGCACATACTTCACACTCACCGATCAAGTCTTTCGAAAACTGTTTCTCTTTTCTCTGAATTCATATAGTACTTTGTATCACTCGTAACGATTCACAGCTGATACACCTTTCTATGCATGTTTATATATGTCTTCTCTCCCCTAACTGTTTGTGACCTTGGAATAATTTCTTAACCTTTCCTAACCTCAGTGTCCTCATGGTGAAATGGGATTATTATAATCCATACCTCATAAATTGTCAGGAGGATTAAAATATTTAGTAAAGTGCCTGACAAATAGGCATTCAATAAATGTGAGCTGTTTATACATCATATTTACCATTATTATTACTCTCCTATATTGTAAGAATTATGGTTTATATCTTTGTAGACCACCATTATACCTGAAGTATCTTTGGGTATAGGTGATAGTCTATAAAAGTCAATTGAATTAATCTGTGGTTTTTGACTATGGAAACTCAAAATATATGCAGCAAATTTCCCTTGTTGTGTACAAAAAGGGTTCACCTGTCAAATAAATTCTTCAAAGCTGCCCCCAAATTTGATCAAGTCCGTTCCAAAGAATTTGTCACAATGATGGAGAAAGGAAACTGAGAAGGCCCCACAGTTGCTTGCTAATAAAATGAGAAGGTTGAATTAGATTAGTGTCTCCCAGAGTGTTTATCCCGGAACGCTAGTGCCTCTCAAATCCTGCACAAAGCAGGAGTTTCATGGCCAAGTCACTTTTTAAAATCCTATACACCTTACCCCATTCTTGGAGCTGCAGAAAGTATATTTTCATATTAAAAGCTCTAAGAGGTCTCGGAGAGAAGACATCAATTACATTTTTTAACCTGGTGCTTCCCAACCTAAACTCACAGGACCACCAGTTTTCTTAGCAAAAGAGAATCAGACTAGCTTTGTGATTCTAAGGGCTGGTCACTCCTTTGCAACAAGCTCAGAGCTTCTCTCCAGCATGGGTCACAATGAATGGTAGCCCTGTTGGCCTGAAGATGCCTTTTAGCCTTCTCTGAGCCTCTAGAGAAAAGCGTCACACTAAGAATTCTTGGCATGAAACGGGAGCAACTGATATATCCTTCCTTCCCCTGGGGACTCCCTTGCTCTCAGAAAGCCATCAGCTGCCATCTTCATGTGGAGAATGTACTAGCTGCCTCAGCTAGACTGGCATTTCCCAAAATGAGAATCTGGGGGAAAATCAGTGTTGAAACACTTTATTCCTTATCTACTTCTTGTAGATTTCACAAAGCACATTAGCTCATAAAGGCTCTGTGAAGTTCTGCAGGAGAGAAACTTATTTAACTGTATCTCAGCATTTCCAATTTTTATTTGACCATGAGTCCTTTTCGAAAACACCAATAAACAGGTCAAGGTCATTAATATTCCATGAAATACTTTAGATCCCTGTAGATTCCAGCTACATCATTCTGTGTTCTCTTTTTACTTATGAGGCATTGAAAGATTAATTTCTATCAGGCTTCTATTTGGGAACTTATCAGAATGTGCAAAGGCAGCAGGGAAAATTGCCCAATTAAAAAAAAATACACTTGAGTGATTTTGAGACTTAAAATGAAATATATATAACTTTACATATATATGTGTGTGTGTGTATATATGATATTAGGTCCATTTTACAGATGCAGAAAGTGAGCTTTAGAGAGGGAGAGCAACTTGTCCAAGGCCACACAGGGAGTCATGGATGAAACAAAAGAGATGATGCCTGCGATGTAAGGACACAGAGACAACGCACAGACATTTGTAAGATGCACATATGACGTGCACCTTTACATTTCTTGAACATTCATGCAGAGGCCTTACAGTGAAGGGATTAGAGAGGCAGCAAGTTCTACTGGACTCAAGGAAGCATGTCCTTCCCCTGGTGGCAGTCAGTCAAGCACACATCTATTTGGCCCCAGTAGTTACATACTCCTATTGAGTCAGGGTCCACATCTATGCTCAGAGGAGGTGCTAAAAACATGCTTTTGACTCATTGACCTAAAAACAGAAGAAATGCCAAAAGTACAGGACAAGAGGCAGAAAAATAGGTGGGAAAATGTCACAGGACAGTCCTCTAAGGAAGTACTAGTTCCTTTTTTAATCTGCCCAAATACCTTCTGGTGGTGGGGAAAGTCAATCATCTATTTCAAGCAACTCTTAAAATATCACCTTCCACTAAGCAGTCTGTTTCTCAACTAATGAAATAACATATGGTGATTCCAACAGAATTTTCTGCTCCTCTAATTCCCTCGCTATAAGGCTTCTAAATGAAGTAATGTAAATGTGGAAGTCACATGTGTATCTTGTAAGTGTTTGAGCACGTCTCTGTGTTCTTACATCTCAGGCTTCAACTCTTCATTTCCCACTGTCATCAATAGCTACCTGTGTAGCCTTGGACAGGTTGCTTACCCTCTCTAAGGTTCAGTTTCTGAATCTGTAAAATGGACATAATGCTACCTACCTCATTGGGTCATATTTAAAGAACTAACGTGGAAATTTCTTGCGCAGTGCCTTGCACATAACAAGGGCTTAATAAGTGTTTCATGAGATTATTATGATTATTACTGCTACTACTAAAATAATAATTATTGTTACTATCATAATTATTGTCAAAATATTATTACCAAAATGATATAATTATTTTTATTACTATAACAATTCTTATTCTCTGTATCAGATAGTATTGTCTTTGAGGGGAGGCATGGATTATGTTTGTTTAATCTTTTTGGCACAGTATCTAGCATGACATCACATGCTAATTAAAGAATTGATGTTATTAAGGAAGAAAAAATATTTTTACTGACCCTTAAATGCTTTGTTAGTAACTGTACAAAAGAAGCCATCAGCCCAACACATGAAAAAAAAAAAAAATACTAGCTCCTCTGTGGTGTGTTTTTGGAGGTAACCAGAGGCTACCTAGGATATTAAATGCTATTAATAAATTTCCCACCTATAGGTGTGGTTTCCTAACTTCTGCATGCACTGGGCCCAACTTCGAAAAGCATTTAATATTAATGACTAACTTGCAAAAAATTGTGTTTTTAAAAAGCAGAAGATTTTACATTAATTCAATTTTACCTAAAACTAATAGGCCAACATCTGCCAAGGATGATGATTCAATTTTCAGGTGTCTTCCTAGTACCTAGAAATGTCAATGATATGAAGTAACAGATTATTAAAAATTTTAGAAATATTCTCACCAAGGTTCTTTATTTTATAATGAGGCAAAAAAAAGTTTCTTTTCCAAAGGAGTCTATACTTTTTAAAATAGTTGAACTTTGTTTCTAAAGACTTCAAAAAAGAATATAATTTAGGTCTTTATTAAAAAGGAAATGTATTTTCCATGTTTAACTTAAATTATATTCCATTAGTCATTTGCAATCTTAGCCTACACAGAATATTTCTTTGGTGGTTTTTATGTTTGTGTTTTAGGAGGAGATACCCAATATGGCTAATCTCTGTATAAATATTGTAACATTCCTCTGTAAAGTAGTTTTTTAAAAGCTATTTTATATCCATCTTTGTCATGGAGCTGAATAACAGATATATACATATAAGCCAATATTGCCTTATGAATGGGTTTTGTTCAGCAGTGAAATCTTGGTACATTTGCATTACTGAGAGTGAAATAATGTGTTATCAGGATCAGTTTTGGGGGTTGTGAGCAGATGCCATCCTCAAGTTCCTCTAGCCTAGCCCAAGCCTAGCTCAGGTTTTACTAATCCATTTTGCAGAAATCTTCCTTTCCAAAGAGTCTCTGTGCCCTGTAAAATCCATCAGATTTTACCAGTCTTTTGATCATTCCCTCTGAGCACAGCAGAGGGAGAATACACTAATTTGAAGATTAACTCAAGCTAATAGAGAGACAATGTACTGAACACATTGCATTTTAACATAGGGTTTTCTAGACACAGTCTCTTAACCCAAGAATTGTGCCAA
>CAUYSK010073572.1:0-47212 GCA_963575035.1 Avahi laniger | reverse complement strand
TTGATTCATTAGGTTGTCTGTTCTCTTTTTGACTTTTAGATATAGGCATTTATGGAAACAAACTTTTCTCTCAGGACTCCTTTGGCTGTGTCCCATCCAGATTTTGATAACTTGTGTCACCTTTGTCATTTAGTTCAAAGAATCTTTTGATTTCCATCTTTACTTCCTTGTTTCTGAAGTAATTGTTCAGCAGAAGGTTGTTTAATTTCCATGACTTTGTGTAGAGATGAGAGTTTCTGTTGGGGTTGATTTCTATTTTTATTCCACTGTGATCTGAGAAGATGCATTGTATAATTTCTACTTTTTAAAATTCTTGGAGACATTCTTTGTGTCCTAGAATATGGTCAATCTTAGAGAATGTCCCATGAGCTGATGAGAAGAATGTATATTTAGTGTTTTTTGGGTAGAATGTCCTGTAAATGTCAGTCAGCCCCATTTGTCCTAGAGTTCTGTTTAAGTTCATTATTTCTTTGTTAATTTTCTGTTTGGAGGATCTGTCCTGTGCTGTCAGTGGGGTGTTGAAGTCTCTAACTATTATGGTGTTGCTGTTTATCAATTTGTTTAGATCAAGTAGAGTTTGCTTTATGAATCTGGGTGCACCTAAGTTGGATGCATACATACTTAGAATTGTTATATCTTCTTATTGAACTGTACCCTTCACCAATATATAGTGACCCTCTTTGTCTTTCATTACTTTTGTTGATTTAAAAACTAAGTTATCTGAGATCAAAACTGCCACATCAGCATTCTTTTGGCTTCCGTTTGCTTGAAATATTGATTTTCACCCCTTTACCTTAGTCTAAATGCATCCTTGCAGTTAGATGCATTTCCTGGAGACAACAAATGCTTGGCTTTTTTTTTTTTTTTTTTTTATCAATTTGTTCAGTCTATTTGTCTTGAGTGGGAAGGTCAAGCCATTCACATTTATTGAGAGAACTGATAAGTGGGGTGAATTACTGTTCATTCTGTTGGGTCGCATTTTGTTGCTTTGTTTTCTCGAGTTATTGTGGAATCTAGCCTTTGATCTTTAACTTTTGAGTAGTTTTATATTTGAGAGTGTTTATTGTGTTGATTCCTGTGTAATTCTGTTTTGAGTACTTCTTGGAGAGCTGGTCTTGTCTTGGTGAATTCCCTCAGTCTTTGCTTATCTGAGAATGTCTTTATTTCTCCTTCATATATGAAACTTAGTTTTTCAGGGTACAAGATTCTAGGCCGGGCATTATTCTGTTTCAATAGACTGAGAATGAGGCCACAGTCTCTTCTTGCTTGTAGGGTGTCAGTTGAGAAGTCTGGCATTATTCTGATGGGCTTTTCTTTGTATGTTACTTGTTTCTTTTGCCTTACACCTCATAGAAGGTCTTCTTTAGTGGATATTTTAGTCAATTTGATGACTGCATGATGTGGTGTCTTCGTATTTGCATTGAATCTCCCTAGGATCTGATGAGCTTCTTGTACCTGTATATCTAGATTTTTAGCAAGGCCTGAGAAATTCTCCTCTATTAATTCTTCAAATAGCTTATCCAGCCCTTGTGTGTTTTCTTCTTCACCTTCTGGAATCCCTATCACTCTCAGGTTCGGTTTTTTCACATAATCCCACATTTCTTGTAGGCTTATTTCTTTTCTCTTAATTTTCTGCTCAATCTCTGTGACTGATTTGTTTAATTGGAAAGAGTTGTCTTTTATCTCTGAGATTCTTTCTTCTGTTTGATCTACCCTGTTCTTGAGGCTTTCCACTGTGTTTTGCAGTTCTGTGAATAAGTCCTTCATTTCCAGGAGATCAGTTTGATTTTTCTTCAATATTTCAATTTCTTTAGTGAATTTTTCTTCCAAGTCCTGAATTTTTTTTGTGTGTGTGTCTTCTTTATGTTGGTCATCCATTTTATCTTGCATATCATTGAGTTTTATTACAATCCATGTTTGAAATTCTTCTTCTGTCATTTTAGTCTTCTGAGTTTGGTTAATGTCAATTGCTAGGGAGCTGTTGTTCCTTTTTGGGGGTGTGCTTTCCATTTGAGCCTTCATACTTCCAGAGTTCTTTCGCTGGTTCCTTCCCATCTTGATCAGTTGTTCCTTTTTGCCTTTAGATTTTCATTTGGATAATGGCATGCCCTGTTTAGTCTCTGAGCCAGTAGGTGATGTTTGTGGGTGAGATTCGACCACACCCTTTATGATGAATCAGTAGATTCAGTAAAAAGGTGTGCAGAATGGCCTCCCTGTCAGTAGGTTGCACTTGTTGGGAGGAGCAAGCTGCAGTGCTGTGTTTGGGTCCTGTAACCAGCTCTTCTTCCTCTGGAGAGACCCTCTTGTGCCTCGGGTGGTGGGTGAGGCCCCAGGACTTCCAGGTGTGTCCTTATTCTCCACCTCAGTGGGGGTAGGTCTGGGAGTGAGTCTGGGTGGGATGGATTGGGTAAGCTTGCGCTCAGGCTACACAAATGCTGTTAGCAAGGGTCAAACATCTGTTCTTTGCTTCTGTGCAAAGTTGCTGGCAGGGGCTGAAATAGCTCCACTTAGCTGAAAAGTCTGGGCTTGGTGGGTGGGGCTGTCTGAGACCCACACTCTGGAGCAGGTCTTGTTCCCCTCTACCCTCCCCCACTCCGTGGCCTCTCCCAGTCCTCTGCCAGCAGACAGGACCTCAGACCAATGGATCTCCCCTGGCTGTGACGTGGCCCGGGAGGTTCCCTGCTCAGGATCACAGCCTGAGCTGGGTGTACAGCCCTCTTTTGGGAGGAGGGTTGCTGCTCAGGCACGCTGATCTGCCCTCCTCAGTAGGCTCTTTCACTGATCTCCCTTCTGTGCCTCGGTGCAGTGTGATTGTGACCTGGGACCTGGGTGTACGGGGACTGGTTTGCAGGTCTGTCCCCTGGGCCATAGAAATCAATACCTGACCCTACCAGGGGGAGGGGTGTGTTTTGAATTACCTATAGGGTGCCCAAGCTGGATCGATTTCACTCCACATCAGGATTTTCCCCACTCTCCTGGAGTCACCAGGCAAGCAGCACCTAGGAGGGCTGGTGGGTAAGATGGTGGACAAGAAAAGCCACCAGAGTGTCTTTGCAAAAAAGAAAAATTTTTAGAAGAAAGTGAAAAAAATAAACTAGCAGAAAAACATAGATTGGGTGAGGGTCAGAAGGAAGGGTGCCTGAAACTACAGGAGACTCCACAGGAAGACATTGTGGAGGAGAACTGGGAGGAGAAAGGTCCTGGAGAGGCTTGGAGACCAGCAACAAGGGTAGGTGTAGCAGATAACTTTCCCCTCCCTTCCATCTCGGACTGTTGGTAGGCTCCTGGGCAGTTGGAGAGACCTGCCCACACCAGCCCAGAGACAGCTGCCACCAGTGAGTGGTGGCCTCTTGCGAACAGTGCACCAGGCTCCCAGCTCCCTTGGGGTGGCTCCCTGCGTGCAGACCTTCCCCTTCCCTACCCATGGGTGCCCAGAGAGACAACTTAGCCATCACACGGAGGCATCTTCAAGGAATGGGACCTTTCCTTTTGGGGCCCTACAGCAAACTGAGGGGTACTCAGACTATAAATGTTCTTAATACTATCTCGAATGGTGAATCCTATCCAGAGATTTTCAAATTACTTTGCCCAGATTCATGAACACTATCTATGGTAGCTCTAGCCTTACAAATATGTTTCCTAAATAAAAACACTTGAAAGTCAAAATTACCCCTTGATCCATGGGCTGCAGAATGGGTATTGTATTAGTAGGTATGAAAACAACATTAATATCTGTACATTAATATCTGTACATGTCTATCAGAGCTCATGGGAAACCAGCTGTATTTTCAATTCAGTAAACTGTGCTATAAACAGATGTGCTGTCATCCAGGCTTTGTTGTTCCATTTATAAAGCACAGGCAAAATGGATTTAGCATAAGTCTCAATGGTCCTAGGGTTTTCAGAATGGTAAATGAGCCTTGGCTTTAACTTAAAGTCATCACCTGCGTTAACCTTTAACAAAAAACTCAATCTATCCTTTAAGGCTTTGAAGCCAGGCATTGACTTCTCCTCTGTAGCTACGAAAGTCCTAGATGGCATCTTTTTCCAATATAAAGCTGTTTTGTCTACATCGAAAATCTGTTGGTTAGTGTAGCCACCTTCATTGATAATCTTATCTATATCTTTTGGATAACTTGTATAGCTTCTACATCAGCACTTGCTGCCTTACCTTATACTTTTACATTATAGAGATGGCTTCTTTCCCCAACTCCATCTCCAGGAGCCAAACTCTGCTAGCTTTCAACTTTTTTTTACAGCTTCCTCACCTCTCAGCCTTCATAGAATTGAGGAGAATTAGGATCTTGCTCTGGATTAGGCTTTGTCTTAAGGGAATGTTGTGACTGGTATGATCTTCTATCTAGATAACTCAAACTTTCTCCATATCAGCAATAAGACTGTTTCACTTTCTTATCATTCATGTGTTCACTGGAGTAGCAATTTAATTTCTTTCAAGAAATTTTCCTTTGCATTTGAAGCTTGGCTAACTGTTTGGCACAAGAAGCCTAGCTTTCAGCCTATCTCAGCTTTCCACGTGCTTTTTTCACTAAACTTAATCATTTATACATTTTGATTTAAAGTGAAAGATGGGCCACTCTTCCTTTTCACTTGAACACTTAGAGGCCATTATAGGGTTATTAGTTGCCTTAATTTCAATATTATTGTGCCTTAGGGAATAGGGAGGCCTGAGGAGAAGGATGGAGACAAAGAAATGGCTGATTGGTGGATCAGTCAGAACACACACAACATTTATCGATTAAGTTCACCATCTTGTATGGACAGGGTTCATGGCATCCCAAAAAAATTACAATAGTAACCTCAAAGATTACTGATGATAGAGCACTGTCACAGATATAATAATGAAAAAGTTTGAAATGTTTTGAAAATCAACAAAATGTGACACAGAGACAGGAAATAAGCACATGCTTTTGGAAAAATGGGGCTGATAGACTTGTTCCATGAGGGGTTGCCACAAATCTTCAATTTGTAAAAAACACAATAATCCGTAAAGTGCAATAAAGTGAAGCACAATAAAATGAGGTATGCCCGTACCACTAAAGTAACTCACAACAGGATAAATTAAGACTGACAGTAAACCTATTGTGAAATCTAGAAGGAATTTCTACTATTAACTTGATTGAACTAGATTGAAAAGTATAATTGATGGTCCATTTTCCAAGCTCATGAGAAATCTGCTAACTCCAATGTAGTTAGAAAATCTCTCCCTCCCTCATGTATTCTCTGCCCTCCTGTTTATAAACACACGCTCTCTCCTAACCAGATATCTCTCCCTCCACTGTACGTGCTTTTATTTGAGATACCTAAAGAGCTATTCTCTTTCACCTCCCACTTGCCTCCCATATTTCAACTCCATCTCCAAACCACACCTGTATTGCTTCTCCTTCAGCATCTTGCAAAAGACTGCAATTGTCAAAATGTAACTGCATGAAGTATGTGGAGAGGGAAAGGACTGATAATGACAGGCTGAATTTTGGGAGTCAAAAACCTTCAGGAAAAACACGAAGGATTGATTCAGCAAAAACACTGATAGCAGTGCATTCTAGAGATTTCAGTTGATGGCATCAATATATAGCATAAAATATGGCAAAGCAATGGAGTTAGGAAAAGTCTTGAGATATTTACATAAAACTGTCATCCAGTGGACATCCAGCAATGTAATGGCAAGGGGGAATTTCACATACCCTGATTTTTAGCAAATGTTAGATCTAGGAAGATAGTCCTTTACACAGGGAGGAATATGCAGAAGAAAATCAACATGAAACCAGTGACAATATACTGTGTAGCCCAGGAAAGGAAAGATCATCTTGAAGATTGGGAAGAAAAGCTTACTCTTAAAGACATTTATTAGAGGAAACAGTAGAAAGATATTGTAAATGTTTAAATAGAATGCATCAAAACCTGGCATTCTTTCTCCTGTAGTTGAAGGCAGTAAAGAGGTAACATAGGAATAGCAAATGACAGACATGGAAAAAATAAAAAGTAAGTGAGAGCAAAGAATGATCATGAAAAAATTAAAAGGATAATGGTAGAAACAAAACTCATACCAGGGGCAGTAAAGAGAGCTAACAGCATGGAAACAGATATAATAATGTGAAGTATATATTTGAGAAACCTTAGATTAGATGAAAATGGATAGATAAATGAAAATTTTGTGAGAAAATCAGAGGAGAAAGGAGTAACATAATATCTAAGATAAACATGATCATTACTTCTGAAAAAGAAGTCAAAACAATTGAGACATATCAAGACATTGAAAAAATTATTTTTTAAACTAAAAAGGAAGATGACTCACCAGAAAATGCAGATCAAAGAATCATTATGCTCTGTGTAATGTGAATAAAACTTTGCATCCTATTGGGTGAAATTTAATTACATGAATAAATTAAACATGAAGCTTAATTAGCAGTTTCACCCAAGAACTCATAGAAATAAATATCACACCAAGATGAGTTGAAGGACACATCATTCATATCATCAGATGATTCAAATCTTTCATAGTTGATTACCAAAAACAAGTTGCATGGTTGCTTTTATCTCCCAGATTTATTGGGGTATAATTGACAAGTAAATTTGTATTTATTTAAGGTATATAACTTGAAGTTGACATATGTATACATTGTGAAATAATTCCTGGAGTCAAACTATTTAATAATTAACATATCCAAAACATGACATAGTTTACCACTTTCATTCTTTCCTTTCTATTGTGTGTGTGTACATGTAGGAACACTTAAGTTCTACCTTCTTAGCAAATTCCAAATATACAATACAATATTGTGAACTATAGTCACCTTTTTTTATATTAAATCTCTAGAACTTGTTTATCTTGCAAAACTAAAACTTGGTATCCTTTGATCATCTTTTCATTTTCCTCTCCCCCAACCATTGGCAACCACTGTTCTCCTCTCTGTTTCTGTGAGTTTGACTATTTTATACTCCACATAAAAGTGAAATCGTGCAGTACAGTATTTGTCTGGTCTGGCTTATTTCACTTAGTATAATGGTCTAATGTCTTCCAGGTTCATCCATGTTTCTGCAAAGGTCAGGATTTTTTATGCTGAATAAAATTCCATTACACACACACACACACACACACACGCGCGCGCGCGCACACACACACATTTTCTTTCTCCAATCATCTGTTGAAGGACATTTAGGAATGGACATTTATGTTGTTTCCATATCTCAGCTTTTGCGAATAATGCTGCAGTGAACATATGAGTGTAGGTATGTCTTCAAGACACTGATTTCATTTCCTTTGGATATGTTAATATATCCAGAAGTAGGACTGCTAAGTCCTATGGCAGTTCTATTTTTAAGTTTTTGAGGAACTTCCACACTGTTTTCCATACAGCTGCACCAATTTACATTCCCACCAATAATGTAACAAGGGTTCCTTTTCTCAGTCGTTTTGTTTTTACACTCAATATTCAAAGTGCCAGAAGTGATTTGAAATGGATTTAAAAAGATTTTTGGAGCATATTTTGTTGTTGTACAATAACATACAGACACATCATAAAGTGTATTTTTTTGTAACCACTGTCTGAGTTAAGAAACCTCATAGTACAAACATGAAGCCCTCTTCATAATCATTATTTCCTCTTCCTCTTCCTTTTATGATAATAATTACCTTTGCTTTACTGTATAAGCCCATATCACTAAACAGTATAGTTTAGGATTGTCTATTTTTGAGTTTTCTATAAATGTAACCATATTGTGCAAATTCTGTTGTGTCTTTATTCCTTCACTCAACATTATGAGGTTCATTCATGCTGATTATATGTAGCTGTGATTCTTTCATTTTTATTGCCATTTAGTGTTTTTTAATGAAAAATCACAATTTATATATATATACATATATATAAATTCTTTGAATATTACAAATAATGCTTCTATAAAATTGCTGTATCTGTCTTTTGGTGATCATGTGTACAAAACTCTGTTGGGTATATGCCTAGGAATAGAGTTGCAGGATAATAGGCTAGTGGTATAGGCTTTCCTTATTAGACAATATCAGTTTTCTAAGTTTGTTAAAACAATTGGTAGTCTCATCAGCTGTGTATGAGAGTTGCATTAGCTCCAGATCACCATCAACACTTGCTATTATCGCTGTTTAAATTTTATCTGAGCTGTTACATGTAAATGGTATTACATTTTGACTTTAATTTGCAATTCTTTGATGAGTAAAGATTGAACAAAAATTTCCTAGTTTTATTAACCATTTGACCTCTTTAATAAGTCTCTTTTCACAACTCTTGCCTGTCTTTCTTGTCTTTTCTTAATTGATTTGCTGGAGATCTTTATGTATTTGAAACAAAAGCCCTTTGTTTGTATGTGTGACAAATACATTCTCTGGGTTTTGTTCCCCTCTTTTTATGGTACCTTTTACGAAACAGGTATCTTTAGTTTTAATTTCTTTATATTTATCAATCTTTATGGTTATCACATTTTTGTTTTATTAAAAAAATCACTTCATATCCAAATTTATAAAATATTATTGTACATTGACCTCAGAAAGCTTTATTAATTTTCCTTTCAAATTTATGTTCATGATTTACATGAATTTGATGTCTTTTATATGGTGGGGATCAGAGTTCTAATTTTATTTTATTTTTCTTATGGCTTATTCAATTATCCCAGAAACATTTATTGAAAACATGGACCTGTTCCACGGCCCTGCAGTTTCACTTCTGTGTAAGTCAAGTATGCATACATGGAGAGATCTCTTTTTAGACTCTTTTTCTTTCCCATTTATCTATTTTATCATTATCAATGCTTTATAATACAATTTTATACCTGTAAAGCAAATCCTCCCACCTTGTTGTTCTTCTTGAAATGAATTTTGGCTATTTATTTTCCATTTTCTTTGAAATTGTATCACCCACTTGTCAAGTTACATGCTTGAACAAACTTGTTGGATGTCAAATGGTAATACATTGAATCTACAGATTTATTTAGGAACAACTGACTTTAAATATGAGCTCTCTCAACCCATCAACATATATTTCTTTAACTCTCTTTTAATGCATGTCAATAAAGTTTTATCACTTGATATGTAGGAATCTTGCACATTTGTCACAGAATTATTTGATATTTTATAATTTTAGTGATAGTATTTTTAATAATTCTACTTTTAATTTTGATTTATTGACATAAAACAACTTTTGTATATTGATTTTTTATATGCAAAACTCAGCAATTAGAATAAATCATCTGTGAATCATGATAATTCTTTTTCTTTTTTTCTTATCCTTTTCCCTTATATTTCCATTTCTTGCCTTCCAGTTTTGGTCAGGACCTCTAGTATAACGTGGACTAGAAGTTGTTAGAAAGTGCATCCTTATCTTTTTATGATCTCGTTACAAGATTTTTATGCATATACAGTCATGTGCAGCATAACAGTATTTCGGTCAGTGATAGATCACATACACAATGGTGATTCCATAAGATTATAATACCGTATTTTTACTGGATCTTTTTTTTTATATTTATATATGTTTAGATACACAAATACCATTGCGTTACAATTGCCTATGGTACTCAGTAGAGTAACATGCTGTGTATGTGTGTAACCTATGAGCAATAGGCTGTACCATATAGCCTAAGGTGTTTCATAGGCTATGGCCATCAAGGTTTGTGTCAGTACGCTCTATGATGTTCACATAACTATGAAATCGCTAATGATGCAGTTCTCAGATCGTATCCTGGTCATTAAATGATGCATCATTATTTTACTTTTAATCTTCTTTTCTTTTTTTAGCTTGCTAAGAGATTTTATTTTCATTATGAATGGATGCTGAATTTCATCAAGTGCTTTTTTCTGTGTCATATGAGGTTATAAAATTATCTTCCCTCTTACTTCGCTAATGAAGTGGATGGAGTGTTCATGTGTTAATGGGTAGAGGCCAAAGCCCAGGATCTGCTGCAGTTCTGAATTACTGCTCAGGGTTGCTCATTTTTCTCCACTTAGGCCTGGTAGTTTCTTACTATCTTTTCAGGTCTTTCCTAAACTTAATATGATTTTAAAATAATTATTTAATGGAAATGTTGAAAGGATATTTTACCATTATCTGAAATATGAGTAACCTTGCATTGAAAAAATGAAAAAACGGCAAAAATGTATTTTGTTTAAAAATGAAAATAGCTACTAAGGGAAAATATAACATAATACTTAAGCACTAAAAGAGCTAATGTAGCAGAACAAGAGTTTCTTATAATAAAGGACTAAGGACTGGCTGGCTCTCAATTGTAGCTGAACCAAGAGACCAGATGCCCAGGTGTGGCTGATTTTTCTCTTCTACCCTCTGCTGCAGCACAGACTTTGGGGTCAGGAGACCTGGGTATTATTCTTGACTTTAACTTTGGCTATGGTACTGATTTTTTCCGGGATTCCTGGATCATTTCTTCCAACTTTATCTTGCTGTTATCTAGTTTGTATCATGGCATCAGATTACAGTTTTTTCCTCTGTTATTTTCCATGTGAAATTTTCTCCCAGCGTCAGCACACATCCTTCACTCAATACCTTTCCCTGTGATTTTCCATTAGGTCACGCTCATTTCATCCAGCTTTTAAATGTCTCAGAAAGTCCTTTGGGTTCCATACATTAATAAATAGCCACAGTTGTTTTTAGTTTGCAGGAGAGCAGAGAGCAACCTGGGAATATTGCAGCCATTCATTTGCAAATGATTTAAGAAATACTTCATCATGCTTTATTGTGTTTCATGTGATATAAACACACCTCTCAATTGAATTATGCTCTATATTCAAGTGGGAGGTTAAATTACACTGCAGACAGAAAGAGAAAAGTACAGTTATTTTAAACACAGTTGGGAAAGAAGGAGAAAAGTAGTTCAGGATTTTTTGTCATTAGTAAGAATGTGTAGATATAAAACTGTGCACCAAATCCTTTAGCTTCACAGCCTGTGTATGTTATTTAAAAACTGAAAATACTGTTTTTCCCCAGGAACAATGTAGGCTCTCTCTTGGTTCCTGGTTACTACATTAACCAACACAAGTGGACCTAACAATTTTTGATTTGTAGTGTTATTATTGGAAATAGAAATAGCTCTTTAGAATTTCTAAGAAGACAAAGAAATAAAAATTGAAGTTAACAAATTAATATAATGATCTTAAACAAGATAAGAGATGGCTTCTTAAGATCAGGAAGAGGACATTGTTCCATTATATTAGAAGGGGAAGATGGTGGTTCTTGCTGTAGTTATAGCTCTATCAGTTGTGGAGGGGAGACATGCTTTGGAGCAGCTAACCCTGAGGAAGGCCACTCATTCTCAAGTTCAGGATCCATTTCTTATTAACTGAAATATGAGGACCTAGAATAATCATTGCAACTTTGAAAAAGAACATAGAGGACTAGCACTATCTGACAAATAGATTATTTGACAGAATAGAGAGCCGAGAAATAGTCACACACATATATGTGCAACTGATTTTTGACAAAGGTGCAAAGGCATGTCAGTGGAGAAAGGGTAGTCTTCAACAAGTGGGAAAATGGTGCTAAAACAATGGGATATCCATGTGCAAAATAAAGCAAAGAACAAAGAATTTGGTATAGCTCACACAATACACAAAAATCAAGTGAAACTTGGTAAATAGACCTATTTGTAAAACATAAAGCTATAAAATCCTAGAGGTAAACACAGGAGAAAATCTCCATACCCTTTTGTTAGGCATGTATTTTCTTATATATCACACCAAAAGCATAATCTGTAAAAGGAAAAATTTGGTAAGTTAGACTTCATCAAAATGAAAAATTTGGCTGGTGTGGTGGCTCACGCCTGCAATCCCAGCATTTTGGGAGGCCAAGGTGGGAGGATTTGTATGAAGCCAGGAGTTTTAGACCAGTCTAGGCAGCATAGCAAGACACTGTCTCTACAAAAAATTTAAAAGATTAGCCAGGTGTGGTGGCACATGCCTGTAGTCCCAGCTACTTGAGAGGCTGGGGCAGGAGGACAGCTTGAGCCCAGGAGTTCAAGCCTGCAGTGAGCTTTGATTTGGCCACTGTACTCCAGCCTGGATGACAGACTAAGATTCTGTCTGTAAAAAAAAAAAACAAAAACAAAAACAAAAAGTAAAAACTTGCCTTTGAAAAATACTCTTAAGAAAGTGAAGAGACAAATTAAAGATTGGGAGAAATAATTTGCACATCACAAATCTGAAAAAGGACTTATATCCAGAATATAAAACTCAATAAAATAAACAAGCTAACAAAAGATAGACAAAAGATTTTAATAGGCATTTCACCAAGAAAGTGAACAATGATGGGCAAAAGAACCCATCATTAGTTGTTAGAAAAATGCAAATTAAAATCACTTTGAAATACCACTACTCACTCACTAGAATGACTATAATCAAAAAGACAGACAATATTAAGATTTGGCAAGGATGCAGGGGAATTGGAACTCTCATACTATGTTGATGAGAACGTAAAATGGTACAACCACTTTGCCAAATAGTTTGTCAGTTTCTTAAAAAGTTAACATACACTGTATATACAATCCAGCTTCTCCACTCTGAGGAATTTTCCCAACAAAAATATAAGCATATATTCATGCAAAGACTTACACATGAATATTCATAGCAGCTTTATTTGTAGTAGCCGTAGACTAGAAATAATGAAAATGTACATTAATAGGTGAATAAACAAACTGTGATATATCCACACAATGAAATACTACTCAGCAATAAAAGGAATAGACTATTGATATACCCAAGAATATGGATGACTTTAGAGTGAGTTCTGCTGAGAGAAGGAAGTCAGACATAAAACAGTACCCACTGTGAATTCCATTCATATACAATTCTGCAAAACTCAAGCAACTCTGTTGTGATAGAAAGCAGATTCATGGTTTCCTGGGGATGTGGTGGGTGGGTTGTGGGAAGGAGAGGGATGACAAAGGAACATGAGTAAAGTTTCCACTGGATGGATCATAGGTGCATATATATGTTACAACTTACCAAATTATACAGGAATTTTATTAGTGTGTTTTATAGCTGTTAATTTTATATCAATTGCACCTTAAAAACTGCTTTAAAAGTAAACATTTAAAAATCTATTATGTAACCCCCAAGGAAATGAGACCAATAGTCATACCTGCTTCATAAGGTTATTGTGATAATGTAATAAGATAACCTATACAGAGTATTCATCATTGTACCTGGCAATAGTAAACCCTCTTTAAATATTAGCAATCTTTTTATTATTCAATTACTAAAAGAATTTGTCTCTGAGAAGAATAGACAGGGTGGTTTTTGAAGCAATGTTGCAGGTGGAGACCAAGGGGCAATCCCCTCCCCCTGTTACGGGCTAAATTGTGTCCTCCCCAAATTCATACGTTCAAGTCTTAAACCCCCTGCACCTCAGAATGGGACTGTGTTTGAAGTCAGGACCTTTGAAGAGGTAATTAAGTTAAAATGAGGTCATTGGAATGGGACCTAATCCAATATGACTGGTGTACTTATAAGAGGAGGGGATTAGGACAGAGAGAGAGACACCAAGGGTGTGCACATGTGGAGAAAAGGCCATGTGAAGACAAGAGGAAGAGATGGCCATCTGCAAGCCAAGGAGAGAGACCCCAGAAGAGACAACCCAGCCAAAACCTTGATCTTGAACTTCTAGCCTCCAGAATGGTGAGAAAATGCATTTCTGTTATTGAAGACACTCCCGTCCCCATCGGTGGTATTTTGTTATGGCAGCTCAGAGCAAACTAATTCACACTCAGGGACAGAAAGTCTCTTGCGGAAGCACTTCTCTGTCTACCAGGACAACGACTATACAACATGTCTGTCTCTAGCAAGCACCCATGTTTTCTGCCCAGAGCAGCAATAGACTGTCAATCCTCTCAGGGCAGACTGTGATGACACGCCTCTTAGCATCTAAACCCAACCAGTGGCAGAGCCTACAGCACCTCTGTGAATGCCTGCTGTGGTGGTGGCACCTGCTATTGTACCTGTGGGCTCCAGGCTCCTACTTGGTACCATGGTCAAGTGCAGCTGAGCCCGGGCTTCATATAAGCAAGTGCTCTGCACAGTGAGATATAAAAAAGAAGGAAACAAATGAAACTCACAGCTTACTTCACTCGCAGGGGATTTTATTTCCTAGTTCATTTATGGCACTTTTCACCTGAAAATTATATCTTGAAACGTGGAAGTTTAAATATCTTCAATGGAATTATTACACATTTTCTAAGACTCTGGTGTTCTTCCTTGTATAATGTAAGGTCTGCTCTTGCTCTCTTAAGATACTATGTCCTCATTTATTTCTGTGCCTTTAAACTTTTCTTTCTATATAACAAGCCCCTTGAACACCTCTTAGGAATTTTTTTTTTGATCATAAACCAGATTTTTCATTCTTCAAATGCTTGTTCTTTCCAACCCTCATATTAAACTTCCTGCAGAGTGAATCTGTAAGTGATCTGTCATACATAAGCACAGAAACTCCTTGGAGACAGAGACGTGGTTTTATATCTTACACAAAGCCTTCTGAGCGCTAAGTGTTCTTAATAAATCCCTGTAATGGCATCCTCAGTGTCTAAAGCATTTTCCTTCTATAAAACTCATCAAGTTTTCATATAATTCAAATTAACTGAAAAATAGTCATTCACTCATTTATTCATTGGATACATAAGTTGATGGTGTTATGAAGTTGAATCAGAAACATTGTTTGCTCTAAGGGGGTTTTCAACTTAACAGAAGGACTCAAAAATGTAAATAAATATGTGTTTATAAATAAAAAGTGTTATAATTGTTGATTGAAGGACAGCAGTGTTTACAGTAGACCCCCTCTCCTGCCTCGACACAATCTTTTGTAACCCAGATAGACAATCTGTCCAACTTTGCTGTAGATACCCTCAGATGTGTGGGGCAGGAGGTTTTCCCTTTAAGGAAACTTACTTGCTGTCTAGCTGGTATGTTTTATGACATCTCTGAATATTTTCAAATATTTCTCATTTATAAATATGTATTGACCCACAAAGATTTGATAGAGAAATTTGGTCCTTAAAAGTGTGCTAAGCTGAGCAAAATATGTGAATTTATTTGTAGGTTCTTTTTCTTTCAGTTATATTTGACAATTTTGTGCTAGCTTTCTGAAGTGCAGTCTACCTTTCACTAAAAGTGAGTATCAACTCTCTTGAAACACTGGCAGTTTAGAAATACACCACTTTGAAAGCAATCAGCTCCTGGCCACTAGCTGTTTCCAGAAGCCTCT
The DNA here is from genome assembly GCA_963575035.1 of Avahi laniger. Classification (NCBI taxonomy): domain Eukaryota; kingdom Metazoa; phylum Chordata; class Mammalia; order Primates; family Indriidae; genus Avahi; species Avahi laniger. Next base: position 31,964 of record CAUYSK010073572.1, on the reverse strand, counting down.
TCTGACATTCAATATAGCAGTGATCTTCCTTCTGTTCAATTCTGAAATCCAAAAAATGCAGATTTGTAATGCAGTACCTAGGTCTTAGTTACATGCTATTATGTTTTATTGTTTGCTATTTTTTATTAGTGTTACTCAGAGTTAAGGTAAGTTTCTGCAGAGCGGTGACCATGTTTATCCCCTGGATTACCTTCCAAATACCTGGCAAAATATGTGATATTTCAGAGCCCATACTTGACACTGGGCTCTTAAAAATGTTCACTCTCTTCTTGAGAAGGCCTTTTACCAGCAATGTGGCCAACAGCTTTCTGGTGGATGGTGGCTTTGCAGTGAGAAGAGTGGTCTTACCTTGAAGAAAGATGACTTTTTTTCTAGACACCTACCATGGAGTGCTTTGGTGCCCACTTTTGCAAGAAAGGGATTCACAGTAGAAAAGTTATGGATTTTGAAAGCAAAGAGGTGTTGAAGTTAGGGTTAAAAAAATGGCATTTTCATAAAGAACAGTAAATTTCCAGAGTTATTGACTTCTCCTCCACCTCCCTTTGCCTCATTTTTCCTCCAAGGTGGTCATGTCACCCAAAGTTTATTGATATGCTATTGTCAGGCTTATAATAGATGACCCTGCCTCCCCGCCAACCTTACTTTTAGGCCAGGAGAAAAGCAAAAATAGGCATCGGTTGGGATTCTGTTGCCTGCATCTATGAACTGACACATGGTATACACAGTATAGCCACATGTTTCTTACCTATTTATAAAAATGGATATTCATTTTCTAGCTGAATACTGCACAGATCACATTTTTCAATATCATTACTAATGAAGCTCACTGTGATGCTTTGATTGCCATCGGAATGTGAGCAGCTAATTAGATTGATTGTCTATTTGATGCCTGCTGATTAGCTTATGAAAGCCCTCCGAATTCCCGACTTTGTGAGAAAATGCCCCTGACTTTATGATTACTGATTGATGCTCAAATTTCTGATTGCCATGTGAATAGACGCTTAATAGCTCTGTCACCTTGACAGGGGTTTTGGTATTCATCTGATGAGAGAAACAGAGCAGGCTTCTCTGTTTATCGATGTCTGCCCAACATTTAAAGTTCTTTAGAGTGTGAAGACTGCTATCAGTGGCATCTGTGGCCTCCTGACAAGGCCAAGTAAATAACATCATGTAGTTATTGAGAGCAGTGAGAAAGGAGGTAGGCTGGCAGGTGGCCCTGTAGTTTTGCTCTTCCCCAAGACAAGTTTTAAGAATAGGATTAATCTGTGTGGCCCAGGAATCTCCAAGATGCAGAGGATTCACTTTCAGGAGTGAGTATGCCTGCTGTGGCCATAGCCTCTGACGCAGATGCCCCCATTTCCACATTTATATACCTAGGAAGATAACCAAAGTGAGAAATTACAAAAACAGCAAGAACTAGTACTGACAATTGCATTATTGCTGGCATCTAGGAGAATTGTCACACTCTGTGGTGTGTAAAACTACATTGGAAAATGGAAGTCCTATATTAACTTGATTGTTTAAACTAGGTTAAGTAAATTTTATCTTTCCTACTCTTTGTGCTTGGATTCAGAATAGTAAGTTGTGTTCTAAGCAAAGCATCAGGTAGCTTTTCCTCTGCTATGTGGGAGCTGCTTTTTGAAACTGGTCTAATTTCTCATTCATTGCTTCCATTTCTGCATTCAAGTACAGAATATGACATTCATGCCTACAATTATCCTGTAGCATGAAAACACACTCATTCCTGTTAGTAAGTGCTCCAGGACATAAGAGAAGAGAATGCATGTGCACTGATGACCTGAAAGAGATGGAATGAGAAGAGTATAGGTCAACATTAAAGGGGAAATAGGAACAGAAAACAAGTTGGACTCCTTTCACATTTCTCTTAAGAGCTAATATTGGTGATGACTCACCGCCATGGCTTGGGTGTTTGTCTCTTTGAAACCCCATGTTGAAATTTGATCCCCAGTGTTGGATAAGAGGCCTAATGGGAAGTGTTTGGGCTACAGGTGTCCCTCTAGAGTGAGTGAGTTTTCACTCTATTAGTTATTGCAAAAGCTGATTGTTAAAAAGAGCCTGACACCTCCCCCTCTCTTGGTTCCTCTCTTGCCAAGTGATCTCTACACACACCGGCTCCCCTGTGCCGCCTTTCGTGTGTGGAAGCAGCCTGAGACCCTCACTAGGAGGAGATGCCCAATCATAAACTTTCCAGCCATCAGAATTGTGAGCCAAACAAACCTCTTTCCTTATGAACTATCCAGCCTCAGGTATTCCTTTAGAGTAACACAAATGGACTAAGATTCTCACCTTCAATGTGTTTTATACATTCCTAAAAATATGTCAGTGAGGACCAGACTGAATGCTTTCAGAATCAAAATGGAGTCACTTGCATTAAAAAAATAAAAGCCAAACAAAAAACCTGAGAAATGGAGCCAAGGAGGGTCATGAAGGAACAGTTGTCATGCACGAATGTCTGTTCCATGTAACTTTCTGAATTGCTGTTAAAGTCTTAGATTATCCTGTGGTTAAATCAATGCCTATTATTTCACAATGAACTCTGATACTATTTTGATCAAATGTTAAAACTTTTGGTATCTTTGATAAGATTTACCAGTATCAAAATTCTAAATTAAGTCTTTTTGACCTGAAATTAACCTTGGGAATTTCCAGTCAGGCCCCCAAAGAGCCCAAAAGGATACATCCCTCATCTTGTAGAGATATTAAGTGATTTGGCCTATTTGGTAAATTGTATCGGGTGCATGATCAAATGATCAGTGATGATAAATCTCTTTTCAGTTATATTTATGGATATGGTATTGATATGAATGTTTTAAAATTGTATAAAACATTTAGAAATTTAATATTCTGATGTGTAATAATTTTGAGTATTATGTTGCATGCCACAAAATAACTAAATTTCCTCCTCAATTTTTGGCTATAGTGAATTTTCATCAGGCTTTTAATCATGGTCATTCCTAGTTTTTGTCAACCCCTTTGTCTTTAAAGGACATCTGCAATCTGATTTCATGGAAAATACTCTAACAAGTACTCTTGAATGCAGGTTTCTCATAACTTTTAAGATCTAGGAACTAAAGAAAAGTTTTCACAATTCTAATGAAGAAACTGATGAATTCATAAAACTAATCAAGAACAAGATTTTATTATGTGATATTAAGTAACTGATGAAGATAATGTTTTATAAGATATTTGCTTGAAAAACATTCTTTACTTAAATGTTTTGTTTTCCAGATTTAAGGAATTTTTTTCTCTAAAGCTATCTATAGTTTACAATTTGGTAAAATATACTTTTGTGATCAAAGGTGGAAGCATTTGCTTTTTCTTCCTACTTGATCCATCCAAAATTCAAAAACTGTCCATGAGTATTTTTATTTTTATGGTAATATGATTCTTTGCATAAGTTCAGTAAGAATATACTCTCTTTACAACAGGATACAATTGGAAGCATTGGTTATTAGCAAGGCTTTGACTGAAATATCATATTTGAGAATGTACATAGAATGCTTGGCTTCAAGAGTTCCAAACCTTATGATGAGCTAGTAAATATTGTCACTTCCCAGCAGGCCCAGGAACCTTAAGCCTGTAGGTAAAATCTAAAGTCTGCCTTGGTTTGGCCTTCTAGCCCAAAGATATTTTTAAATCTGAGATTCCTATATGATCAATATACAGAGAAAAAGTTGTTTCTTAAAAAACAGCTGTAATACACTGTCATTAGATTGTAGCCCTGTGTATTATTTTTGAGTTTTTATTATCTACCTGTAGACTAGACTAGATTGTGAATTCTTCTAAATTCCTCCAACACAATTTTCTTGCATAAAATTACTAAACATGGGAATAGCTCTATTCCTGAAGCCCTCAAAGCTGAAACTTGGTCAATTTTAAGGGACAAGTCCTGTGCCTGATGTATAAATCATACAAAAAGTTCACCAAACCACTCAATGACATAACCAGAGACATTAAAACTGCAAACTAAGACAAGAAATTGACATCTTCATGCTGTAGACAAGTTTTTCCCAACATATTGGAACAAGACTCCGTACAAACCCCTCCCAGTACCTACCTTTTTACTTGGTATCATAATGATAAATTTGAAATTTCATGATCAGCAGCTTCTGCTGGTAATTTGACAGAACCTGACATAAGAGATCTTTAGTATGTATTTGTTGAACAAGGAAATGTCTGTGCCATTGCTAATACTACATGCTTGTACATGGATAAATTCCACTGGGAACACTGACACCCAAATACATGAAATAAGGGAACGAGCCATGTGGTCACACAAGTCTCACTTAATTTCCATGATCATTTGGTTTATTCAGTGGATTGCCTTGAAGCCTAGGTTCATGGCTCAAAACTGTTATGCAAACCGAGATGATCATTTTACTTTGTGTTTTATTTTTTAAACTTTGTACTAGTTACAAGTTAAATTTCTGCAGGAGTACAACGCTTAACAGAATCATGCTCTTCCAGCACATTGAAATGATGGCAAAAGATTATGGAACAGACAAAATTGAACTTAATAATTGACTCCAGGTAGACTTAACGTGAGAATCACTTTCTTGAAACCTCCCTTGCTGCTCAATGTGGCTAGCTAAGAGTGTTTTGACACTTACTTCTAGACAACAGTCACTCCCTCTGACATGGGACCAGAGTTCCATCTTGACACTGAAAGCCAATCAAAACCTAACTACAGGATGATTGATCAGTGATATTTTTGGAGAAAAATTTTGATCAAAAGGGGAAATGCAAAAGTTGTTGGACTCAAAATGGAATCACTTGTGTTAAAATTAAAAACAAAAACAAAAACAAAACCCTGAAAAATGGAACCAGGAAAGGCCATGAAAGGCAGGTTCGAATGCATGAATGTCTGATAAGAAAAACTATCATAAAAGACTCTTCAAAAACACAAATTTTCACAAAGGTCATCACAATCTTACTAAAAAAAAAAAAAAAAGTATTTCTGTAAGGACATTTGCCCAACCTTGGACTGGTGTCACTCTTGTTATTGATCTACATAACCAAGGTTAATTGTCTCAAAATAATCATGTAATATTCCTCATTTTTCCAATAAAAATTTTATATTTGTTATTTAGGTTCACAAGACCAATACAAATGCTCATAGGTGCAAGTTAATGTTTGCATAACTGGATACTACTTTAAAAAACAGTCTGGTGTATTTTTGTAACGTTGAACAGCTCCCTTGCCACACCCTCCAAACTGGAGGCCAGAAATAGCAACAAGGCACCATTGTGTGCACATCTGTGACTCAAAAATTCTTCTCTTGTAGCAATAAGCAATGAAAATGCAAAAGTGGATGGGCTATATTTGAAGATGCTGAGGAAGATTTGAAATGGCGTCTTGTGTGGATTTAATGTCCATTCACCTATCATTTTCTCATTCATGAATGCCTGATAACAAAAACTATCACAAAATTTTAATGCTGGCAAACTAATCTGTCTTTTATTTTAGGGATAACATTTTGTATGTTTTATCTGAGATGTTCTCACTACCCTAAAATTCTAATGATTTCAGTGATTTTTTTTCTAAATATTTTAAGGTTTTATATTTACATTTAAGTTTTTAAGCAGGTATTGTTTTTTGTGTCTGACAAAAGTAGGGATTCAATTTCTTTTTCTATATGAATATACAATTCTTCAAGCAAAATTAATTGAAAAATCCATCTTATACCTATCGAATGGCAATGCTAACTCTTTAATATACCCTCTTTTCATATGTATATGTATGTATGCGTATTCTGTTCCAGGGATCTCTGTCGAGAATTTGATTAGAATTGCAACAAAGGTATTGATTTTTTTCGACAGAATCATTGCACTACTTAGAAATTTTATGTAGAAATATATGATGTATCTTTTTTTTAATTTCTGCATATTATGGCATACAAATGTTTAGGTTACATTGCCCTTACCCCCCCACCCCAGTCAGAGCTTCAAGTGTGTCCATCCCCCAGATGGCGCATATCGCACTCATTATGTTTGTATACACCCATTCCCTCCTCCCCTCTCCCATCTGCCCCATGCCCCATAAATGTTATTCCTATATGTGCACTTTGGTGTTGATGAGTGAAACCAGTGTGCTGGTGAGTACATGTGGTACTTATTTTTCCATTCTTGGGATACTTCACTTAGTAGAATGAGTTCCAGCTCTATCCAGGAATATACAAGAGGTGCTATATCACCATTGTTTCTTATAGCTGAATAGTACTCCATGGTATACATATACCACATTTTGTTAATCTACTCATGTATTGATGGGCACTTAGGCTGTTTCCACATCTTAGCAATTGTGAATTGTGCTGCTATAAACATTCGAGTGCAGGTGTCTTTTTTATAGAATGTCTTTTGTTCTTTTGGGTAGATGCCCAGTAATGGGATTGCTAGATCAAATGGTAGATCTACTTATGTTTCTTTAAGGTATCTCCATATTGCTTTCCACAGAGGTTGCACTAGTTTGCTACCAGTATTCTTATCTCTGTGAATGTCCTTTGCCTCCCTTGGGATGGTTGAATGGACAGGGAGGCTTTTGTGGTCAAATTCTCTGCCAGCATTATTTGCTTTCCCACTAACCTAGTGCACTTGGGTTTTCACCTTCTCTTGGATCTAGATTTAGTCTACTTACTTTATTAGAGTTCTCCAGAGAAACAGAGCCAAGAGCATATATACAGATGCATGAGGGAATTTTTTATAGCAATGGCACACACTGTCATGGAGGCCAAGGCATCCCACTATATGCCATCTGCAAGCCAGAGAACTAGGAAAGCCAGCGGTGCAATTCAGAACGAGACCAAAAGCCTGGGAACCCAGGGCCATGCATGTAATGCCCTGAGTCGGAAGTCCTGGGAACCAAGAGCTCTGATATCCAAGGGCTAGATGGATGTTCTAGCTTCAGAAGAGACAATAAATTTGTTCTTCCTCCACATTTTCTATCGGAGTCCTCAATAGACTGGATGGTGCCCACCGACATTGGCGAGGGTGGATCTTCGTTACTCAGTTTACTGATTCAGATGCTAGTCTCCTATGGAGGCACCTCCCAGACACACCCAGAAACTGTCTCACCGGTTAGCTTTGCAGCTCTTAGCCCAGTTAGGTTGGCAAATAAAATTAACCGTCACATTTACACTATCCTTCTCACGGTTCTTCTGTCTCTGAATTGCTCTTAAATAAGTGCTTGTCTCTGATGTTGACACCACACACCAGAGATAAGCACTTATTTAAGAGTAATATGCCCATGTATTTCAAATTATTGGGATAAATGGGCATATTTTCATAAAATAATTTTTGTCTGCTGTAGGACACTACATTCCTTTTATTTTTCTCACTGTTTAAAATTTTAAATTATTTATGTAAATCCAGACATGCTCCATCGCATTTGATATTTTTCCCCTTTCTCTCCTTCACACCATTAAATCTCTTCCTGTCCTCCTTCACCCTCCATTCGCCAGCTTCCCACCCAGCTGAATCTGCACAAGGGCTCTCTCAGGGCTCACACCCAGGCAAGGGCCGAATCAGGGTTGAACAGTCAGTTAATATATTTTGGCTGATTACAGTCAACACCGCTGCACCTTAGAAATGTCACATCAGCCCAAGAATGGGGAAGAGACTGACAGTTGACAGAGAGACATTTAGGGGCCACTGGTAGCACAAGTGGGGGAGGGCAGTGACCTGTGTCTGAGTCACACGCGTGTGCAAGGGAGGAAGAGTAAAGCTACCTCTGTGAATGAGATGAGGTCTCAGTGATCCTGGAAATGAACACTTCTGAAGTCCATCCTCCACAGGGTGCTCTCGTTGGGTAGAGGAAGGAGGCACCATGATTATGTTCCTTGTTGGCAAACTCCTAGAGCCACTGGTCTCTTAGAGCATGTCACCAGACTGCAAACTCCACTCCGGAACATAAACTGATCTCAGATCTTGTGTTCTCAGCGCATACTTCGGGATCTTCCACATAGTAGGCAGCTTCTGTGAACACTAGTGATGGAGAAATTTACCATTTCCGCAAGTAGCATGATTCCTCGTGAGTCCCAGAAACTACCTACAATGAGTTGAAATGCAAGTCTTCGTACCTTGCATTAATCAGTCTGGGGAAGATGTTGCCACAGTATCTGCCACCAGCCGCCCTCACCTCTTCTTTCCTTTGGCTTTCTTCCTCAATGGAGGTGAGTGAAGCCGGATGCCAGCCTCATCAGAACTGGTGAGGAGAGAGAGGGCAAAAAGATTCAAACAAGGAAGTTTCCTGGAGTTGGGTGGAGTTTCTCCAAAGATTGTTTCTCTCAAAGAAAATAGAAGCTCAAGAAAGAATGCTTCTGTCCTGCACTCTTTCTGGTCCCCTGTCTTTGAATATTGTGAACAGAAAGCCTAGAGTTGTAGGACTTGGCAATCACATGTGCCCCAAATCACTAAAATGCCAACGCAGAGCACAGACAACCGAACAATGGCAGTTGCCTCCTCACGGAATTCTTGCTATGAGAGAACAGCAATACCATTTTTGGTCAGATGTTCTGTTACTTTTAACCAAAGCTTTCTAACTAATGCGAAGTCCTGTGTATTTGTATTATGTACTCTTCTGCGGGGCTTAGGCAATGGGCACCCATGTGGTTTGTTTCTTCCAATGCTTCATTCAAATGTTCTGAATCCTCAGTTCAGAATCCTTCAGTAGAACCAGAATAGGACATATAAGTTCTTTCTTCCCCAGTCATATGTTTATTGGGTGAGAATGTTTTCTCCTAACATGTATTTATTGAGCTATGCTATTCACCAAGTGATGTGCTGAGCACTATTTAACCTGCTAACCTTGTCTGTTCTTCTAATACATTTATGTCCTCTCTCACATCCATGGAACTAAATGCACACAGTGTTTCTCTTGTTGGCATTCACATAAGTAGTAGCCCAAATTCAAGAAGCCTCATGAGAGACATTATTTGCCATAGAGAAGCTGGCTGTTGAGGCAGATGTCTTCTGTGAGGATTTCAAAAGTACTAAGTGTGATGGATGAATTTTCCAATCTTGCTATGATTTTATTAACAAGTGCATTTTCAAAGGCTTGTCTGGTATCTGTTCCCTTTGCTTTTTCAAACCACGTGCTGAAGGACGGGTTCATACTGACAGCAACAAAGAGTGAGATAAATAAGTCATGATGCTCTTGCCACAGTAGCACCTAGATCTTCATTCTTCTCTCCAGTCTCTGAAAATTCAGCAAACAAGTATAACTTTGAGTATGACTACATGGCAGTATTTTTTTTTGAAACACCTATTTAGGATGCATTTAAAAGTTGGAGATTGTGACCATTTTCTATTGGAAGTCATTCCTGCTTTGAAACAAGTCAGTGTGGACATATTGCTCTTTCACGAACTCTTCCAAAACTTCAAGCTTAAAAATTTTTAAAATTAGGAGCACATGATAGTTAAATAGATGGCATTACTTTTTCCCATTCTATTGTCAGCTTTCCAAGGCAAAGTCTTAGAAAAGCTAAACAACATGTGTAGAAGATCAGACATGGGTAAGTGACAGGTGATAAATTTTATAGCCAGCCAGTATCATCCCAAAACCAATGTGCAGCTCTGAATGAAACAGCCTCATTCTCTCACCCAAGAGAGCTGTATGAAGCCTCATCTTCAAATGCTGGGTGATAGGGAAGAGAAGAGAGAATAGGGCTGGTGAGTTATTCCTGAGGTCACTAGTCATTAATATATCTTCTTCATGCCCTTTCTGCTTGGTGGGATTGCCCCTAATCATTTATATCTTGCTGGTATCAACCAGGAGTGAGACCTAAATTTCAATATTAGATAGACTTCAAGAAATTTTAAAAATAATGCACACTTGTGTATTAGGAGAAGAAAGGGAAGAAAAAAATAAAATAGGTAAAAATTCATGTTTGGCCTTAAAGTTTCAAGATTTTGCCATATCATAAATAGTTTGATTGGTGGGGACCTTAAGAATCATCTTGTTCAACACTGTTCAAAATCTTACCTCCCTTCAACAATGCTTCTGGTCAGTGCATGTGTCCTATTTTTTTTTTCTAGTTTTTGTTGAAATACCCATCTATGACAGGGAACACACTACTTCTGAAGGTACACAGATGAGAGATTGATTTTCCTTGCCTTCCTTACCATTTAATTGATTCAGAAACAATTTACTGAATATTTGTTGTATGCTCTAGAACTGCTTCTTAACTAAGGAATGCAAAATTAAACATGTTTGGACTCTTCATCCAGATTGGACCAATCAGATCCCCCTCCTATGAAGTGGACATGAGTCCCAGAACCCCTTGTTATTCTCTGTGGGGTCCCTGAGTGGGTGCTCATGTTAAAGTTGGTCCAAATAGCTATATACTAAACAGGTGAAAGGATAGCTGAGAAAGCCAGGTTTCTAGCAAGAGAAAATAATAAGGTAGGCTTTCGGAGAGAAACAAGAATGAATGGCTATATGTCACCAGATGTAGTAATTACTAGTCCTTTCATCCTGAGGTATTTCCCTTCCAGTTGTTGTCATCTGTCTCTCAGGAGAGCTTCCTCTGCTTAAGTTCCAGAGACATTATTCTGCTCTTCCTCTCCCAATCTCCCTTGGACTGTTTGGCTAGTTCGAGAGTATTGTTATATTTATCTGCAACACAGGGATTCCTTCCAGAATCTCTGTGATTCAGGTAACTCCTGGAATAGGCTCTTCTGATTCTTAGAATGTGTGTCTATCACTGCCTTTCTGGGAGGGGAGAACAGAGGGCTTCATTTTCCCAGACAAGTTCTTTGTTTTCCATTGTTGAATTATTTTTGTACCTATTACCTTTACTGTGGATCTGTAATCTGTGTGGTGTGTTGGGCATGGAGAAAGGTTTACATTCCAACTCAAATTGGTTACCACTTTGACCACCATTTGCACCAAAAACAGGACACACAGGAAACCAGAAGGAGGTTTGAAGAGCAATCTACTAATTGTCTCTAAGATCCTCTAGAGCATCAAGGCCATGTGGAAAATTAAGCTATTCCATATGCTTGGCTCAGACAAAGTGGAGACTCTCACTGGACACACCTATGAATGTTCTAGATGGATGTTCTTTAGATGATCCAGTTGCCCAGTGAGTCACCTCCATTGTCATTTCTTTCCTAAAGCCTTTTATTCCTCTCTTAGTTCTGTCCCTTTAAGTCTTTCCTCAATCCTGAATCCTAGCCTTCGTCTTTTGTGGATTTTAGTTACCCTACCCTCAATACGTATCTGGTCGTAATCCTTCCCCGAATTTTTATGCTAAAGCTAGCGTCCCCAGCTCCCCACTGCCACGTCCACTGCTGCCTATCTTTGCTGCTGGGGAACCCCCCCAGCCTGGCATTTTCTTTACCCTTTCTCTTGGGCTCCAGCCATGGGCTTGGCCATGGAAGCTGTACTTTCTTTAGGGCTTGTACTCATTCCCTCTGCTTGGAATAAGTTTCCTACCTTTCCTCCTTTTGTGACTTATAAGCCTTCATCTGAACTTCGTGGCTTCCAGAGTATTTGCGTTTTGTTTTATTGTTTTGTTACTTCAGCTGAGAATTTGCTTTATATACTTCTGCAAAAAAAGAGATTTGATGGTAATATATTCAACGTACCATTTCATCTGCTCATTTGATACACCCTTTTGTATGGCCTTGAAGTTTAAATAACTTAAACAATAAGGAATAAGATATAATGACTGAAAAATACAAGAGTTGTGAAGTGATTCACTTACTAAAAATAATGTAACAGTAAATGATTTTATGGTTTCCAGTCATTTTTTTAAACTGAAAATTATTTGGCATATAAGAAAATAAATATAAGCAAGATATTTGTCATAAAATAAAATGTTTAATGTGGGGATTGCACCCATGTAGTTCAATTGCATCAGAACAATTCAGGAGCTTCACGCTTATGAACCAGTTATAAGATGTTCTAGGACTTTGAGGCACATTTTCAAACACCAGGATTGTTTTTTCTCTATATAACAGCAGAAAATGAGCTCCATAAGGTTTCTGAACAGCTTGACTGAACTGTTTGCCCTTCATGCCAGTGACAAGCAATGAGTAAGAACCATTAGAAACATTGAGAAAACAGACCCTGTAATCTCAGCTCCAGTAAAAATTATCTGGTGGTGAAAACTGGAGTTTAAATTTTAAAAATATGCCAGAGCTGCTAGAGAAATCATGAAAAATTGAGACGGGTCACAACGCTCAGCTAATATTCTATTTTCCCTGCCACAGGCTTACTATGGCTTGTACATTTTCTAGTCTAATAGAATGTAATAGTCTAACAGGGTCAGCAGTGATACACACCTCCCCGAAATACATTTCTGTTTGTAATTCGTGAGATCCAATTATAATACAAATACCATAATTTGGATTCTAAACACATTTGTATTGCTGATATAATGTGAAAATTTTCAGCTAATTAGAAAACTCTACCTTTTAAAAATGAAAAGTTAATAGATTTTATACATACAAGTACTTTGTTTGCTTTTATTTTTTTATTTTTTATTTTTTCAGGTTTTCCTATAGCTCAGCCTATGACTACTTCAGGGAATGTTTGTCAATTTAATATGAACCGAGAACCAGTGCACTGCCAGTCTTCAAATTGGTCTTATTGTTTATGGGAACATCAGGGAGATGGAACAGAGAAGAAGCATTGATAAATAAAATTGTATAACCTCAGCATGTGGGTTATTCTCTTCATTTGTTTCATTATTAATAAAATATTCTGAGAAGGAAAAACAAAGATGCCTTCCAACAGAGATTTAGTACCTAGAATAAAAGTGTTCAAACGTTCTTAACACTATTTACCATTGTTTCAAAAATCCACCATTGCTTTTTATTTTTTGTACCACTCTTTAAGGGAAATGGAGACCACACCTGCAGCCTCCCTCCCTATAAGTCCCCACTGTGGGGAACAGCTAAGTGGTTCGCTGTGCCTCTTGCCAGAATCAAAAGAAACTTCACTCACTCAGCCAAAAATAACTGAGAAACACCTGGAATGTTTCCTTTAAGCTCTTAACATTATGCTGAAGGGATGATCCATTTATGCCTCTGTTATAGGTTCAATTGTGTCCTGCCTCCAAATATCTGTGTTGAAGTCCAAACCCTCAGTGCCATAGAACATGACTGTGTGGTCAGTGGAATTGGGTGGATCTGCAGTCCAACATAACGGTGTCTTTACGAAAAAGGAAATTTGGGGATCTAAAGCTGAATGAAGAAAGATAATATATGCCAACTTTGAGATGACATAGTGTTAAGATTATCTAAAAAAGATGTTAAAACAATCATGTTAAAAATGCTCCACCAATCATAGTCAGTCCCTGTATCTGTGGGTTCCATAAATTACAGGTGAAAAAAAATAAAAAAAAGAAATAAATAGTACAAAACAGCAATAAAAATAATACAAATGAAAAACCACTGCAGTATAACAACTGTTTACATTGTATTAGGTATTACAAGTAATCCAGACACGATTTAAAGAATACAGGAGGATGTTTATGTTATTTGAAAATACTACAGCACTTTTATCAGGAACTAGAGCATCCTTGGATATTGATATCCAAGAGATCCTGGGACCAATTCTCCACAGATAACAGAGGAACAAGTGAACAAACATTCTTGACACATACAGAAAAACAAAAAATGAAAAGCTAGAAAGCTTCAGCAAAAAATTGAAATGACTTAGCAAAGACTCAGGAAACAAAGATTTTGAGAGGAAAGAAGAGAGAAGTTTGGGACTGCTGCTCTACTGTGATAAACAGAGCTTTGAAAAACTGGGTAATTTTACATTTTTCCTTTGTGGTTGGTTAGGTTAGTTTGCTAAGGACAACCACTTTAATCTTTAGCCTTTTCTTCTGGTTATGATGTCCACCTATATTTCTAAACAATAGTCTTATGCCATTACTTTTTGTTTTTCAGTTTTAAGAATTGTCTGTTGACTTGCTAATATGGAAAATGAAGATGTAATCGGTGAATATGCGCACATATACTCATCATCACCTTACATTTTTCCAGTGTAGTTTTGGACTACATTAATAATCTGTGTTACATTTCTATGACTAAATGTATATTATACACTTTTGAATAATGGAATATATTTTGAGTGAATTTATACTGCATGTGCATATTTTTATTCCTACCTCCCCCTACATTTTTAGTTTTCATTTCATTCTAAGCATCTTTATGGTTTTCCTTCTGAATCAGGCTATAATTTCAGATACCTTGAGGATTGACCAGAGTCTGTCTTTGGCAGTGGGAAAAAGTAGAATGCGAAAAATATTTTTCTTATTAGTCTTGTCTCATTTTTTTTTTATTTCAAGAGTTTAGACCCTCTATCTTTTATTTTTATTTTATTCATATTTTTATTTATTTTATTTTCATTTTTACTTCAAAATATTAAAGGAGTGCAAATGTTTTTGGTTATGTGGATGGTTTTTGTAATGCTTGGGTCATGGCTGTAAGTATGCCCACCACTCAAATAGTGTTGTTCATTTTACCTGTTAGGTACATTTTCTCCCATCCCCTCCTCCTTCCTCCTTCCTGCTTGATTTCCACTGAATTTCACTTTCCTCTGTGCACATGTGTGCACATCAGTTAGTTCCAATTTAATAGCGAGTACAAGTCATGTTTGTTTTTCCGTTCTTTCGATACTTCACTTAGGATAATGGTCTCAAGTTGCATCCAAATTGTTGCAAAAGGCATTAATTCATTCTTTTTTATGGCTGAGTAGTACTCCAGGGTGTATATACACCACATTTTGTTAATCCACTCACAAATTGATGGGCACTTGGGTTAATTCCACATCTTTGCAACTGTGAATTGTGCTGTAATAAGCACTTGAGTGCAGGTGTCTTTTTGATAAAATGACTTCTTTTCCTTTGGGTAGATACCCAGTAATGGGACTGTTGCAATCAAATGGTAGGTCTACTTTTAATTCTTTGAAGAAATCTCCACACTGTTTTTAGTAGAGATCATACTAATTTGCAGTCCCACCAACAGTGTAGAAGCGTTCCTTTCTCTCTGCATCCATGTCAACATCTGTTGTTTTTGGACTTTTTAATAAAAGTCATTCAAACAGGGGTAAAGTGATATGTCATTGTGGTTTTAATTTGCATTTCCCTTTTGATTAGTGATGTTGAGCATTTAAGAGTCAAGCTGAGAATCAAATCAAAGACTCAATATCTTTCACAATAGCTACAAAAAAAAAATACCTAGTAATATACCTAACCAAAGAGGTGAAAGATCTGTACAAAGAGAACTGTGAAACACTGAGGAAAGAAATCACAGATGATGCAAACAAATGGAAAAACAAATCATGCTTACAGATCAGTAGAATCAACATTGTTAGAATGTCCATACTACCTAAAGTTATTTACAGATTCAGTGCAATACCCATCAAAATACCAGCATCATATTTCACAGATATAGAAAAAATAATTCTATGCTTTGTTTGAAACCAGAGAAGAGCTCAAATAGCCTAAACAACCTTAAGCAAAAAGAACAAATCTGGAGGCATCATGTTACCAGATTTCAAACTATTCTATACGGCTATAGTAACCAAAACAGAATGGTGTTGGCACAAAAGTAGAGACATAGACCAATGAAACACAACAGAGAACTCAGACATAAAACCATCCACACATGGCCAACTGATCTTTGAAAAAGCAGATGACAATATACATTGGGGAAAAGAAGCCCTATTCAACAAATGGTGCTGGGAATATTGGATAGCCACATGCAGAAGAATGAAACAAGATCCATATCTCTCACTACTCACAAAAGTTAATTCAAGATGGATAAATGACTTAAATGTAAAGCATGAAACCATAAGGAATTTTAGAAGAAAATGTTGGAAAAACTTCTAGATATCAGCTTAGGCAAAGAATTTATGACTAAGACCCCAATGGCAATTATGGCAACAACAAAAATAAATAAGTCAGACTTGATTAAGTTTAAAAGCATCTGCATAGCTAAGGAAATAATCAACAGAGCACAGACAATGAATGGGAAAAAGTAGTCACAAGCTATACATCTGATAAAGGGCTAATAACCAAAATCTATAAAGAACTGGAGCAAATCAGCAAGAAACAAACAAACAAAAACATTAAAAAGTGGGCAAAATTCTTGTTTTATTTTTAAAGCCCATACCTGTGTTCTTTTGATAAAAATAAAATGTTTAAAGATAACTAAAAACAATTACTAGGAGTTTAGAGAAAATGAAAACTTAAAAACATTTCAGATTATTTTATGTGCCTCCCGCACACCAATTTTATAGATGAGGAACTGAGGCCCCAAGAAGCTGAGAAAACTGCACCAGTAGCACCGCTAGTAAATCGGGGGACTAGGGCTTCAACCCACATCTGTCTGACTTCCAGATCCAATCTCTTTGCAATAACCTGTTGAGAGGTAGAGGAAGAGGGCAATGATGACTTGGTTAACATGGTGTCTATCCAGAGCTTACTTCCAGGGTTTGGACAACAACAGCTGCTGTAAGTCACTACCTTCCAGTTTGCATTCAGGAATGTAACCCACATCTCACTGGAAAGCAAGGCTGAATTGACAAGAATCGGAGGCTTCCATCAGGATTAACCTAAGTAGGAGAACAGACACAATTGTACAGAAAAATGAGGCAATTATGACAATAAGAAGGCCCCACTCAGGACCACCTGCAACAACACATTGCTGTTTTCTAGACTTGAGTTTAGTCTGAACAAATTAGTAAACTCATGTATAAATGAATCAAGGGAGATGATTCCTTGGTCAAATTTGTTAACCCAGTATTGTGTGTCTCACTCACTAAACGTTAGTTAGCTTTAAAAAGGGATTATTTATATTAATCTTTCATCTATCACCCCTAAGTCAATTAACAAAGTGTGAAACTGCAAAACAAATAATATCTATATTACAGAATAATCTCTAATACCGAAATGTCAGGTTTTATTTATACTTCATGCTAGATCATTTTATGTTTGAGGCAATAATAGAGCAGGCCCTTAAATGTCTGTTTAGTAATTGCTTGTTTATTAAGCACTTAACTGAAGTGCTTCTCATTAACACATGGGGAATTTAAAGAAGAAAATAATAGTAAAATGAATTGTCGACAAATGGATGTTTTGGCACATGGATACTGTTGTCAAGCCCGCAGTGATTATCATCTAATTTTTTTCTTTTTTCAAACACTTATCACACTTCTTCTGTGTTCTAGTCTCTGAGTGAGGTGCTGGGGGCAGTGTAGAGATGTACAACAAGTAGTCCTAATCCTGAGGAACACAAGGGAAAGAGCCACTAACCGCCGGTTTTCAGGGAAACGGTAGTGCTTCAGTGAGGCATTAAGCTTGAGTGGGAGTTTTTCAGAAGGAGAAGATGGAAGGTCCCACTCTGAAAGGACAAAGGCCACACTGTGCCTTGCTTCCTTCATCTCTGAAGTGCCCAGTAAACATAAGAGTGTCTTGCAATGACAATAAATGCAGATCTTCATGTAAAAGGTGAAATATTTATTCTATCTGAAGAGAAACAAGAGTATAGATCTTCATGTAAAGCCCACATCCCACATCCTCTACTCTCTACCCATGTGACTTCAATGCACTAGATCTACTTGAAGCTGCAGCCTCGTTTTGAAATAAGAAATAGCACAGCCTATGTGATAGAGTTATGGTGAACTTTTAATGACAGAATGACAGTAGCTATTAATAGCACTAAATAAATGTTGTGTCTCACCTCATTTTGCCTTTTTTAATGTAACTGTGTTAAAATTCCCAGTATGAATGGAAAAACCAAGATTTGGTTTGCTACAAAATAAAAAGTTCTAAATCTTTAGAAATCAAAGTATCAGGTTCTTCTATGGCCTTTCAGAAATTCACTCATGGAACAATAGATGCATTGAAAATTGATATTTGTTAACACACTGGTTATGTTCCAAAAACAAAAGAAAAAGAGTGATATTGACAATGGTTGAATGCTGCATGATGTGTTTTGTAATAGAATCACAGACACACTCAGAATCTCAAGAGTATTTTTGAGATTAAGAAATATTTATGAGAATGTAACTCTATATAAGCTGTAACATGGCATATGCAGGGATTTCTCTGGGTCAAGGACACATTAAGGATCTTGGAGCAATGTGCATACAGTAGCAATTTAGGTCACGCATGGGCTAGTATGCTTGGTATATACTTTCTTCAGAAGAATATTACCAGCGGGATTTGCTTTGTTGCTATTAAGTTAGCTGGCATTCATTGAGGAAAAGAGAAAAAAAGTAGACACTGAGTTTAGATCAGAGGTTAGAAGTGGCAAATCTGCTAAAAACTGTAGGACTGAGACTTCCTTTTTCAGTGAAAATAACTTAAGAAGCTTAATTACTAAATTAGGATTATCCAATGTTCTCTCAATTCCAACATACATGCACACTCCAAATTTTCCCTTTCAAATGCCCAAAAGGTTTTATAATTTAAGTGCTACTGTTATCAATGTGTTCCTAAAACTGGTCTCCATCTGTGTTCCAGACTCCTCTTTAGCCAGCTGAATATTCCAGGCAGTGAGTCAGGCTAATATGGTACCAACTGGTATTAAAATTTGGTATTAAAAAATTTCTTATTATTTACAAAGAATTAGTCTTTCACTTTGCCCTGTTGGTCACTGACTGAATTCCCACCAAAAGCAGCCCTCAGCACTCTGTGCATGAGGGTAACCACCACCTCGAGCAACCACCTCCCAGCACTGCAGAAAACAAGAAAAGGAGCTGTGTGGGGTAGAAACCCTGAGTGGGCCGCTGCTCCCTTTCAGGCTCATCTGGGAGGCCTCACAGACCCAGACACATGATAGTCTGTTCTAATGTTGCATGTAAGGGAAGCGGGTTAAGGGGTTTTCCCAGGACAGCACAGTGGGAACAGCAATGTTACAGGTTACCTACTGAATTCCAGACCTAATAATATTTGTTTTCTGTTATTTAATGGCAATTTTTAGATTGTTTCTTTATTTTTATTTTCCACCTTTCAGAAAAATTCCATCCATGTGGGCTCCACGATAGTGTAAGCCTTCTGTATGATTCTTTCAAAATGACCTGGCCTGGACTGGGCACTCTCACATCTCATAATTCCAACATTTCAGTATTGAGCCTGTAAGCAGATATGTTTCACAATGGGCCTGCATTTAGCACTTTCATGACCATGTGTTCTGTTACATTCTCTTGTATTCTGTATCTATGCATCTTTCTCCCCTAAAGACTATAAGCCACCATGATGGTAGAGTATATCCCAAATAGCACCTAACTATATTTTGCATTTAATTGTCATGTTAAGTGCTCTCTGAATTACAAAGGATAGTAATTCATATTTTAAACCTTGAATTATCTACATTGAAAGGGATAAAGATAACTTTATTTGCAGATGATTATTTCAAATTCATTGATTTGTGGAGTATATAACAGATTGAAATTAATGGCTTGCAGTCTCTGTTTTGCTTGGCTTGTAGTCTCTGTTTTGCCTACAAGTATCCAAGCTGTTATTTATAGGAAAAATCCATATAAATCCAGCTTTCTTGAAGGTCCCTTAGTAATTCATCACGTAGTATGCATCCACTTACTTTTTCTTTCCATGTGATTTAGTCTGTCCCTGTGTAAAGTGAGGGTGATAGAGAAAATTCTAATGGTAAATTGTCAGAGTTCTTGTATACGGATATTGTTTCCTTGATGTTGGATGTAAAATAGAATAACATTAAGTACAGTACTGTAGATATAGGGATTTCCAGTTTCAGGTCCGACATGTAAAGAGCTTGGGAGTCATCACTTCCATCATTACAACAACAAGAAGCCTGAGCAAAGTGATAATCAATGACTTTTCTTGGACCCAGCAGAAAACTGATGGTACAGGGCAACCTGACATCCTGACATTTGGGGAAAAGGCCCCAGCATTTTCTCACCTGAGACAGAAGTCGCTGTATACCACATAGCCAATAGAAAAATTTTATTTTATTTATTTTATTTCTATTTATTTTATACTTTGTAGAATTTTTCAGAGGCTAAGAGTGGGCTAGTGTGAAAGTATGAAGCTTTTAAGGGGTGTAGTCCTGGGGGAGATTCCCACCCTCTTGTAAGCTTTCCTTCCAGAAACCCACCTAATTCTCACAAAGAGGAACAAGGAAGAACCTAGAGAAATCTCACCCCTAACTGCCGCCCTGCTTCCACCCACACAACGTGTGCTGGCCAGGGGCTGAGGAAAGAAGCAGCCACTGCCAAATTCGCTCTGACTAATTCCAACTAGCTCCTTCATGAAGAAAAGGCTTAATCTTCGCAGGGATTATCAAAATCTTCCCTGATACACTGGTGGAATCCATTAAACTGAAAGATGGAAACAAAGACCAGCACCAGAATCTTTAACCAGAAGCTTCTTTCCAGTGTCCTCTAAGCAACAAAAGTTTCAATCTGCAGGAAAAGGAGCTTTAAAACCACTAACCATGGCAACTTGGGAAAAGAAAAGAGAGACAATGATGAGAGGAAGAATTTTTACCCCAACAAAAGGGACAGAAACATTTGTGAAGGCCACGTGACCAGGACCCAGGTTTCAATACTTGCCTAAGTCTGAGGCTTAATATGAACATTGAAGAATCTGTTTTTGTCCACCAACCACAACCAATGTAACTCAGAGTCAGTAAAAGTAACAGCGGAATACAATTGGGAAGCAGCACACAGGGAGACTCAAAGTTAGGCAAGAGCCAAAAAAGGTACTAGCAGAGTGTGTGAAAAGCTCTGGTGCTTACAGTGAAAGCAGATTTCAAACACAGCTTACCTTCTGACTAGATTGGCACAAATCTCCACATTTAAGGCCTCACAGAAGGAAATGTGCTTTTCTTCAAACATAGCAAACTTCCCCTCATAACTCTTGTTCTTTAAATGTCTAGCTTTTACCAAACAATTATGAGAAATATTAAAAGGTAAGAAAACATTCCATTCAAAGTGACAAAGCAATTATCATAACTAGACCAAGACACAACAGAGTTCTATGAATTATAAGATTGGGAATTAAAAAAGAAAAGTATGCTTAATATGTTAATGGTGCTAATGGAAAAGCTGGACCAAATGACAAAAAGCAAAGCCACATGGGTAATTTTAGCAGACAGAAAGAAATTATAAGACATAACCAAATATACATGGTAGATATAACAATAGAAATGACAAATTCTTTTGATGGGTTCATTAGTAGATTGGACATGGCTGAGAAAAGAATTAGTGAACTCAAAGATAAGTCGATAGAAATTTCCCAGACTAGAATGCAAAGGGAAAAAAGAATAAATTCAAAACCAAAAACATAACAGAACATCCTGACATTGTGGGACACAATCAAATGGTGTTACATACAGATAAGTGCAATTGCTGACAGGAAAGAGAGAAAGACGCAGAAAAAAAATTTGAAGAAATAATGGCATAGAACGTTCCCAAACCACCAAACTAAACCACCAAACTCAACCACAGATTTAAGAAGTTCAGAGACCACCAAACAGTATTAATCAGGATTAACACCTACACAACACACACACATCTGACATATCATATTAAATTTCCAAAAACCGAGAGAAATCTTGGATAAAGAGGGAAAAAAACAAAGCTAGCTACAGAACAAGGATAAGAATTACAACAGATTTTTCATCAGCAATCATGCAAGCAGGGAGGCAATGGTATGACAAAATGTTGAAGGATAAAACAAAACCAATAAAAATAATAAAAAAAAAACCTGTCACATGTGCAGCAAAAATATTCTGCAAATTGAAGAAGAAATAATGCAGATTGTCTTAGCCAAACAAAATCTAAGGGAATCTGTGTCTAGCAGACCTGCCCTAAAAGAAAGGGGAGACAAAATGGAATCACCAACACAGGGACACAAAATTTAAAAATAAATTTTCTCTCCTCCAGGACAAGGAAAGGCCTCTATTTGTTCTGTTCTCCAATATGTAACAGGAGATCCACACTATTATCTCAGCAGGAGATTGGGTACCTCTTCTGATCCCAGGGAAGAGGTGAGAGAGCTTTTATGTGAGCTTCACAGTGGTGAATCCAGGGTATTAGAAAGAGATGAGAACTCAAATCAGGGAATAGCATCCAAGATGGAAACTCACTTGGAAAACAATGGGAAGGTCACAAAGAAAGGAATACCGAGTCCAAAAGGATGAATGAGGATGCAGAGAAGGGATGAGGTCTAAAAGAATTTCCGAGATGAGGGGTCTCTTCTTATTATTAATAGCATGTTTTCATAAAGGAGTTGAAACACCTTAAATGAGAGTATAAAAGAATATATCCTAAATACACATCAAAGAATCATCCTTAATACCTCAGATTATTTGTCAGCCTTTTTCAGCCATTGATAATTAGTACTGGCATCTGTTTTTCTGCAACTTCTCAGTCTCATTCATTTTAATTACTTTATCATGCTTGGTGAACAGATTACAAAATGTTGAGCACTGAAAAAAAAAAAAACTAATGATTCTAATGCCATAATTCAAATGCAGCTTTCAAACAGGGTCATATTTTCTTTTATCTTTAAAATAGTTTTAGCAAATGCCAGGTAGGATAAATACCCATGAGGAGAATAGTCCATTATTCTGAGATACCTTAAAAATAATGCATAAAAGAATCTTCAAAGATAGAGAAAAATCTATAACTGTTAGCATTGTATTTTTAGTAATACAAAAATTCTCACTGATATCTAAGATAGCTTCTTGACAAGAGAATGACAGAGACTTTTTACTGATTGGCTATGTAAAGTGATATTGCATACGAAATCATGGAAAAGAGAGGCAGAGAAAGAGCGTAGGTGATGGTTCTGGCAAGTCTCAAAGCCTCTGTGTGCCAAAGTTTCCTCGTCTCCAAAAGAAACTACAAAAACAACCGCTCGATTCCACATCAGGGTTGATTCTGGAATGGAAAATGATCTCTTCAGTTTCAGATAGGAGGCCTCAAACCTTGTTCCAAGATATATTACCTTACTCAGCTTTTCTATGCCATAAGGTGTCTGTGAAGTGAGGATGATTATGCGTCCCTCCTACTTTATTGGTAAGAAAGGCTGTATATAATAATGCCTTCAGCTGTGTGGAGCAGAGAATCCATCCACCTATCCCATTAACAAATATGGCTTTATCTGCCTCTGCAGAGATAGCTGAGCCAGGGCCAACATAGCACTTTCTTAGTCTGCTTCCCACAGCTCTGTGCAAAGTGGGTGGTTCTGTAGCCTCACAGTCACAATTTTCCTGAAGCATTTTCAATATCACATTCAAGACAGCAAGAAGGACAAAAAGGAAGAGGAGGCAACAACAGAGTTCTGCTAATGCTGATGACCACATTTATGCCACATGACCATTGGGAGGTGCAGTGAAGGCTGGGAACATGAGCATTTAGCTTTTCCTACCTCTATAATGGAATCAGAGTAGGAAAATGGAATTTGGTGGACCAATCCTAGTGTCAGAAAGGAGGCAAAGGAAAGGCAGTAGTATAAAACAAGAACTAGCAGGAAAATGACAAATAGCTCTAGAATATCAGTACATGAAAAGTGACTGATGAACTAGATATTCCTTCTTTCCTGAGGAAGAGAGCACATGGATGCCTCTGGAGTGGACTGGGAAATACTGGGAATCTGATTTGGAAGGAAGTTCGTGAGTTGCTGCTTTCCCTTGGAATAATGAAGGATGGAAGTGAACATTTCAAAAGCAACAGTACTCAGCTCCCTCCCATCAATTTTTGTGCAGACTTTCCAAAGACCTCCACCCCTGACTTTACCTGCAGTTCCCATTCTCATTCCTACATTTCTCTTGAAGCAGTTCCTAACCTGCCGCACCCACCTAGGGTGACCTCACCCTGTACTTAGGCTGGCACTTTCAAAATTGAATTCTGAGCATGGTGACAAAGGTCTTTCATGTTTTAAAGTGGTGACTTTTACCTGTACCACATGTGGGTATTTAAGTGAGGGAATAAAATAATATGATTTGAAATGCAGAAAGTTCCCTGTGTGTTATCTATGGTGTGGAAATGGATTTTAGGGGATGAGACCAGGGGCTGTTAGAGAAAGTCAGGCAAGAAATGGTGAGAGCTGAGCTAAGCTGATGCCAGAGGAGTGAAGAGGAAAGCTGAGTGTGAGAGATAGGGAGCCTCTGTGAATTAGTTGTAGAGGACCTTGTTGTAGCACCAGTGAATGGTGCCTACAAAACTTCAAGGTGAGTGGAAGGTCCAACTTGTAGGAGAAGCAAGTTTTGGGAGAAAGATATTGACTTAAATTATAAACAAGGCAAGTTAAAAGTCCCCTGGAAAATGCAGGTGGATGTGTCCACCAGAAAGCAGGACATATGGTGGCTGAAATTGGCAATACATGGTATTTTTCTGGATGGACTTCCAGAGTGTGAAGAAAGGAAAGCTGTGGAAACAGACAGGAACAATGTTTTTCAGGGGTAGGCAGATGAAAATGAATAGGAGAGGAGACTAAAAAATATAGGACAGAAGGGGAAAGATAAAAGAAACAAAAAGGAAAAGAAAAAAAAAAGAAAACAACTGATGCCATGAAAGCCAAACCGGGAGGCAACTTCATTGCTCATTTTATAGCATGGTAGAAAGTCAATAGCATGTAATGTGGGCAGGAGAATGGACCCCAAATCCACACTGCATGCACCAAATATTTTTTTACTATTTATTAATTCTACAATTTAAGGCAACTTACGTAACCTCTCTAATGTTGGTTGAGAATGTTGAAATAGTTAATATAAAAAAGCACATAGAACACTGTAAGTGTATAGTGTAAATAGATAGCACTTAGTTCACATAACTTAGTATTATAAAAGATGCTATATCCCTCTTTTGAAGGGTGAGGTCCTTAATGTAAACATCTATATTTCTCTCGTTGCTATAGTCCCAATACACAACGAATAGAACACTGTTGGCACTTTGTAGGTATTTTAATAGAGAAACAGCTTTTGCTTACCTCCAGTATTTAACCAAAAAAAGAAAAGGGGGAGAGGAGCTTAGGAATCTAGAATATACAAAGATCTAATGCTAATGTTTTGTGTTGTTAATATTTTATAATGGGCATTTTGAGCTTAAGGTTGGAAAATAGTACTCATGTCTCATTATCTAATACCTTTTTTCTGAAACTTTGGTTTGAAGAACCAGATACGTCTCAGTGCACTCTCTTTTATGTAATCTCATGCCAAAAGTCCAGACTAGTCCTTGCGGAGCAGACATCTGTCAGAACAACATGCTGGAGAGGGGTAGGGGGTGTGGCACAGAGAGAGACTGGACATTGATTTTGAAAGGGTCTCATGAAAGATTGTATTTCTGCTTAAAAGTAGTTTATTTGTAAGATGAGCAAACTGAATTGGATATAATTGCATATATTCAGTACAAAAATTTGATTTTCTCTTTCCAAGATCACCTTTTAATTTGTAAACAATGCACATAGAAATAGCTTTACAAATATAATATAAACATAAATGTTGCATACAATTACAAAATACTGGGACGTTATGAAATTGGACACACTATATTTCTTCATTTGAATGATAACATTTCAATTGAAACAAGAAAGTGAATAACCTTAGAAGTTGGAATGTGAAGCAAACAGTGTTTCACTGTTTTAGGTGAGGCTGAGCCTCCTGTAGTAGCCCCCCTGACTGAGGTGGGACGTAGTGGCATGCACAATGACCCATCAGGGGTGACATCTGTCTATGGGAGTTCATTGCCAAAATAAGGTTAATCTTTCAGGGCTCCTGGCAGAGAGGATAATTCTTACCAATGACATATTTGGAACACAATGCTCAAACATATATGAAAAAATCAAAATGACTCAAATTAATTTCTCCAACTTTATGAAACAGACATCAGTTGAGATGATTTACCTTAGGGGAAAGGAGATTGTGCATTAAGCACCTACCACATGCTAGATACAATCTGAGCAGCACAGAATCACATATGAGTAATACTTGCATTGTTTTCATAACTGTTATATAAATATTAATATTCTGAATTCATAGATGACATTAAGCCACATTCTGAGCTTATACAGATACCCAAGATTTGTTTTTCACAGCCAGAAATGACAGTGACCCAGGACTTGACCTTATTCCCTGAAATTCTAGTTATTTTTACTGTAGAAGCATTAAAAAAAAATCAGTTAAATATTTGGGAGCAGTCAGTTTTCTCATGAATATGCATGCTTTATCTTTCAATGCCTTGGGAGGGGACATCTATTCATCTTGAGAATGAATGGTCCTAGTTGTGCTAATAGCAGGACTAATGATGCGTGGACAAAACACAATCAGAAACCATACTAGTAATAAAACCATACTGTACTCTATCAAATGATTCTTTGACATGCAAAGTCAACAATGTACTCAGAGAATGAAAAATGGTGTTTCACAAGCAGACCGGTCTCCTTACAGGGAAGCAGGAGCACGGAAAAAAAAAATGGATCAATATGGAAATCTGTAGGATGTGCTAGGCAGGGAGTAAGAGGAAAGGAGAACTGAGGCCAGCACTGAGTTTTGAAGGGTTTGTCTGGATTGTGGGGGTTGGACAAGAAATCCGGACTCTGGTTGTCTGACAGCACGTGAGGGAAGGCAGGAACTGGAGAGAGCAGTGATATTGAGAACGAGCATGTTTAAACGGGGAGAGGACGTGGCGGGGAGAGGGAACCTAAGAGATCATGTCAGAGAAGGAATCAGGTTCTAAAATTAGTTTAAGACTTGGAAAATCATGTTGGGGGACAGAGTTTCAGAGCATCACCCTCTGAACAGGTGATGCTAAAGTAAACGGCAGAGTCTATGAGAGTAGAAAGAGATAAAGCCCAGTGCTCAGGGACTCCTTTGCAGATCAAGTTGAGAAGAAGAACACAAACCAGACTATCATCATAGGTGAGTATCTGGGAGTAACCTCAGATCTGTAGGTGGTGGGTATGGAAATAAGTGTGGTTTTCATTCAAAATACACCAAAAATACACAGACTGGTATTTGTTTGGGACAGTGACAAAGGATCAGCATTTTCACTGTGTGACCCCAGCATCTCAATTTTTAAAAACCGCGGCAAATGAACTAAAGCATTAATATCGAATTCTGCCACCTTGCTCACATGTTACATTTATCACTCATGTAACCTTGTTTTAATCGTCTAAAATGTTCCAGTATTTTAGACAATATGCTCAGTTCTAGAAAGATGGAAAAGTTAGCCTCAATTCTTGGTTATAATCCAATGTGTGTGTTTATCTGAGAGAGGGGAAGAAGAGGTAGACGATAAAAATAGTTTAATGCCACAAAGAGTCACCATATGTCAGCGTTTATGGACCACACAGGAGAGAGGAACTCGTTTTGTAGCTGGGTGAAGAATAGAAATGGTCACTGAGTTTCACGTTCCTTATCAGTCTTCAGGTGAGCTTGTCTCTCATGTAGTTATTTAACTTTGATTGATTGTAGACAACCAACACCTCAGTCCTTGGCTCAGGTAACATATTTGTAATGTTTCCACAGCCTATAAAATATCAAAGAAGAAAGCTATGATATTCTAATGAGAAAAATCACTTAAGAAAAACTATTTGTTAGCATCTAAAGGTAGAATTTAAAAAATGTTTCTTAAATCTGTGTTCCGATTTATGACAAATCAGAAGACATTAACGGCACAGTATGAGTTCTTTCCCCAAGCAGCGGTGTACACAATGGACCCTAGGTCCACACCGGTGCATCTGCACACAGCTGAACTTCAGAATTATTCGGACAGTGTGAACCTTAAAGTGTAGCTCCTCAGGCCTTATTGCAGATGTTCTGAATTAGGAGTCTGAGGGAAAGGTCGAGGATCTGCACTTACCAAAGCCTCAAAAGGAGGCACTGATGCTCAGTCTAACGGAATAACCAATATTCTAGGAGGCTCTTAAAACCCACACTGTGAAGCACTGTGACCATTCCTCTGGATTCCAACCGTCTTTTAACAGTCTTAGCCTCTGCTTTCCCCTTCTCCAATTCTCCCAATGCAAAGCTGTCAGATGAATCTTTCTAACCAGATCCTCTGACAATGCTGCATGACTTCTCAGAGTTACTCAAAGTTTCCTCTGATCCTCAGAGCTGTCAAACACTATGAACTTTCACCCTGTCTTGCTTTTGAGTGTGGTGTTATTCCTATCTGTCCATACTGACAGCCACATTCTGACACTTGACTCACATAAGCAAACCCTCAGTGCCTCTTACTTTATGTTGTGAAAACATTTAACTGCTCACCTATATCATAGTTCTTATGTGGAATTATAAATTTTGTTTGTTGATGTTGTAAATATTTGCTGTATGAACAAATGGTTTTTTTTTCATGGTGGCCTTTTGAACAGAATATAGGCTTCCACGATAAGTATTTGAAAATACCTGGAGAGCTGAGATACAGTGATTGGATATCTGAAAGCATTAAGAGGGAAAGTGATGGGTTTGACTGCCTTAGAACACTTCAGAGGACTTGGCCCCAGTCAATCACTCTCTCTAATGCCAGCACACTCTATGGCTGTGCCCTTCCCCAAACCACTAGCTTTCAAGTTGTCTTTTATCCTAAGCAATTTGCATAGTCTTACCTAGATCTCTAAGATTTGAAAGGGAGAAAAAAAATCTTCTATCTTGAGTTCAGCTGTATAATTACAAGATTTGCACATAGGCTGAAAACTTCCACAGAGCATTTCTTTGCCCTTGGGTGAGTTGCGGATTCTCTGGAGCAATCTTCTCCTCTTTTGCATGCACAGGGTAAGGTGGTAGAGATGAAAGACAGCCTTGAGCTTTAGCTACAAATCAGAGCAGAAGAGCGATGCTGGACAGCCTCAGAATTATAACTGATCCAGCCTGGCTCAGCAGCAATTGCAAGTAGGTCAGAAAATGGTAGTGCTGGAGTCTGGAGTGTGGCTGGGAGTGTCAGATCTTCTTCGATAGTCAAACAATCTCTTGTCTTGTTTTCCAAATACTTTCTTCTTTGTGTTCTTTCTGTATATTTTTAATCTTTATGTGCATAGAGACATAGAGACATAGAGACAAAAATAGCTAAAATATTTTTGATATAGGAAAGTGAGGAGAGAACTTGACTTACAAGGTAATAAAATATAATAGATGAATTTAAATCACAACAGTATTTATGACATTGAGGTCATTTTGCAAGAAGAGATAAACAGATCAATAGCTCAGAATATGAAGCCCAGGAAAACAGCCTAGTGTACATAAAAGTTAATAACTGTTAAATGAACATATTAAATCAATGGTGAAAGTGTAAAGTATTTAATAAATTGTGTTGGAGAAATTATCTGTCAGGAAAATTTGGCTAATTTGCCACCAAAGTAAATACTTGCTAGAACAAAAGTCAAAATGGATTTTTTAAAAAGTAGCCATAAAAGAATTAAAAGAAAACCGAAATTTATACTTTTTGATTTTGCAAATGGGGCAACATAAATAATAAAAACTATAAAAGAAATGGCAAAAATGGATGATATAAAACAAATAACATTAAGAAAAACACTTGTATATGAAAAAGCACCATAAACAAAATTGAAATTTATAAAGAGGATAAATACCTACATCGAGAGATTATTCTAAAAATACAAAGAATTCATATACATCAATTAAAAAACACTAATATCCAGAAACAAAAGGGATAAAGAAGACAGAAAGATAATCCACAAAAGAGTAAATTAAAATGGTTAATAAATTTATGAAATATGTTTTGTTTTGGTTTTGCCCGAGTTAAAGAAAACAAATGAAAATGACTTTCTTAGTATTTTTCAGTGCTGGCAATGGTGTGAAAGATCAACACACTCCAACACTAATGTGAGAGGGTGTGCAAACTGGTAGAAGCATTCTAGAAGCAAGTTGACACAAAGACTCTCAAAAACATTCAACTCCTTTGATCCTATAATTCCAGAACTGAGACTCATCTTGTAGCAACTCTATCTCAAGAAAATTATGAATTTCCATCAAATATTTCTAAAACTCTCATTGTACATTTAATTTTAATAATGAAAAACTGAAAACGACCTAAAATATGGTGCATCAATGTGACAGAACATCATTTCCCTACTCATTAAGATTTCCGGTATGGTTCTGCAGTGTTTTCTCATGCTCATGACAAGCATGCGTGTTGACAAAGACTGTCCAGTGTCATTATGGAGGAATGGAATCATGACATCTGCTGTTGGGGTACCAGTGGTGGGAGCATCTGTTGAGTGCTGCTCTCATCCAGCAAGAGATGGTGAAGGTGGTCTTCCTGCATCTAGACAAAATTTGATGAACATTTCAGAAATAAAATGTGCAAAGCTTGACAGCCAATTGTGGATGATCTGGGAAAAAGACAGAAGACATCCATGTGATACTGGCATTTAGAGACCAATGTGCTGAGCTGGTGGAGACCATAATAACCAAGCCTGTGAAAGAGGAAGATAACTAGGTAGAGATATCCAATATTTAAATCCTTTTAGAATTTGCAAATGAGAAAACATCTACAGAGAGATTCAAAAGTTCATCTGCCCAAAAAAGGGAGGGACTTAACATTTGGGCAGTACCTACTGTGTGTCAAGCATGTCTCATATGCTGTTTTTTTTAATCCTCATGGCAGGTAACTGAAATTTTGAGATTTGTGCATTCAACAAACATTTATGGCTTGCCTGCTATATGTCTGACTATATGCTAAGTGCTAGGGAGCTGGGGATACAGATGAAAATACAATACACTCTCCACCCTGCTGTAGAGTTAGCTAATATGTATGAAATCACTTAGCTAGCAGCAGAGGATGAAAAATTTAAACTTGTTTTTTTTTGTTTGCTTTAATTTTTCCTTACTTCAAAGCCTCTCTGCTCTACTAGTTTTATTTTTCTTCTTCTTTTTAAAATTATTTTTTAAGTATACAAGTCATATTTGCATATATTATATTTATAAAAAATGAAAGCAACATGTAAGTGTAAATTACCTTTCAGGTTTACCCATTCCTTTCTTTCCCCTCAGGTAACCGCTATGATTAATTTTGTATATATTTTCCAAACATTCTTCAGGGCATTTAATATAGATATATCTATATAGACTATATAATACTTATTTTATATATAAGCAAGTATATACTATCTACAATGTTCTGAAATTGTTTTATAATTAGCAATATATTTTGAGCTATTATGATACAAGCATATTTTAATTTAGCTCATTTTTTCCAGTTGCTGCATAGCAACTGTGTAAAGTAATCCATTTGCCCAATACTTAGGCAAAGAAGTGAAACATTATCAATTTAGTTGGAGGCAGCTCTATATACCACTCTGTTCAAAATATTTTTTTCCCCACCAGAGAGATGGTGATGAATTAACATGTTTACACATTACATTTTGTTTTTACTATCCTTGAATGATAGTTCACTGGGTACAGCATTACAAGCTGATGGTTTTCTCATACTATTATGATGGTATTATTTTACTAAGTCATGGTTTTCCACTAGTGTCGTTAAAAATGTCTGCTGATCAAATTAAAAAGCCTCTGCACAGCCAAAGAAACTGTCACAAGAGCAAACAGGCAACTCACAGAATGGGAGAAAATTTTCGCGTGCTACAAATCCGACAGAGGGCTAATAACCAGAATCTATTTAGAACTCAGAAATATCAGCAAGAAAAAAAATCAAACAGCCCTATCAAAAAGTGGGCAAAGAATATGAACAGAAACTTTGCAAAAGAAGATAGAATAATGGCCAAAAAACGTATGAAAAAATGTTCAACATCTCTAATCATCAGGGAAATGCAAATCAAAACCACAATGAGATATCACTTATCTCCAGTGAGACTGGCCTTTATCAAAAAGACCCAAAACAATAAATGTTGGCATGGATGCAGAGAGATAGGAACACTCATACACTGCTGGTGGGACTGCAAATTAGTGCAACCTCTGTGGAAAGCAATATGGAGATACCTCAATGAGATACAAGTAGAACTACCATTTGACCCAGCAATCCTGTTA
>CAUYSK010073569.1:0-13315 GCA_963575035.1 Avahi laniger | reverse complement strand
GTTAGAGTGCCGTGGCGTCGGCCTTGCTCATAGCAACCTCAAACTCCTGGACTCAAGCGATCCTCCTGCCTCAGCCTCCCGAGTAGCTGAGACTACAGGCACGCACCACCATGCCTGGCTAATTTATATGTATATATATATATTTTTTTAATTGTCCAGCTGATTTTTTCCTATTTTTTTAGTAGAGACCGGATCTCGCTCTTGCTCAGGATGATCTCGAACTCCTGAGCTCAAACAATCTGCCAGCCTCGGCCTCCCAGAGTGCTAGGATTACAGGTGTGAGCCACCGCACCTGGCCTTTTTTAAGCATTTAACCCAACATTTATTCATTTCTGTTTTGCAGAGTTCTGTGTTGTTGTTTTTTATTTTGAAGCCAATACTTTTTTTCCTGTAGGTTTAGTGCTGGCCCTGTGCACAGGGCTCCAGATACATTACTGCCTTTAATTGGCTCAACAGCCCTGGAGGTAGACAGTATTCACACTCTTGAACAGGATCAGAGAGGTAACTTGTCCAGCAGGTGGAGTCAACAAAGAGGCTAGAGTTTGCCTGGGTGGCTGTCACTGGCCTCCAGGGAGGGGCTGTCCCAAAGCTCCTGATCTGCAAGCTTCATTGCCCTGTGGCAAGAAGGAACTAAAGAACAGCTTTTCCCTTCCTTAGGAAGAGAGTTTTTTTCCTTCTCTTATAAGAAATTCTCCGGCCAGAAGCCAGAGGACAGCAAGAAGTCCAACCACTCTCAGGTAAGTGGGGCAGCACAGACCCGGACCCCCTGGAGCCCCATAAGCTTCGGAAACCCCGGGTTCTTTCGGAGCACAGGTGGCCTCCTGTTGGCTGCACATCTCTGTTCCGCCTTCCCCCGTTCTACCCCATCTTCTCAGCGAGGGGCCCTGCGAGGCCCCCAGACCACCTGTGGGTGAGTGGAGCACTATGGGCAACCACAGAAATGCAGAGATTGGGAGAAGACAGGGAAGACACCAGCCTCTAAGTGGAAGCTGCAGTGTGAGATGCTTTTATGTCTTTTTTTCTCCATTAATTGTGATGGCAAGCTTGAAATCTGGCAGTCATCCCTGACACCCACTTCCTCCTCTGCCCTACTGATGTTCCCATTGACGTACCCCCAGCACCGTCCACTCTTGCTCTTGTACTCCCACCAGCCTAGTCTGAGCTCCCACGTTACTGCAGTAGGCTCCTCGCTGGTCTGCTTCCCCACAGGCAGTCTCTCCAAAATACAAAGCTAATTACATCATCCCTCACCACCTCACCCTATCCTATCCCCCCGCCCTAAAAACCCTCCTTCCAGCCCAAATAAGAGACACCTTCCACACCCCAGAAGGCTTCCCCTGGTCTTTGGGGTAGACTGACCTGCAGGGCCCTGCCTCTTCTGGACCAAACCCTTCTCCACCCTCCTGAACTCTCGAGGCTCCTGCCGCAGGGACCCTCTTTCAGTTCCTTGTATACACCACACTCCCACCCTAAAAGTGGCCTCTGTACCTGCTGTTCCTCTTGTCCCAGGTAAACTCCCATCCCCGCTGCCATTGTCATCGTCAGCATTTCCTCCCAATTTTAACTCCAGAGAGGTCACATTGGTAGCATGCAATTAACCAAATGCCGCAAATAATGGCCTGCTTTTTCTGAAGACCTGGAAAAAAAGAAAAGTCCAGAAAGGATCTGGCAAATTATTAATCAGGCCTTTCAATACCTGTTTTTATAAATAAAGCTTTATTGGCATGCAGCCATTTCCTATTGTCTACAACTACCTTTGCACTGAAACAGCAGAGTTGAGTGCTTGCAATAGAGATTTTATGACCTACAGAGCTGACTTGGCTCTTTGCAAAAAAAGTTTTCCAACCTCTGGTCTGGGAGATACATGCTCATCCTTCCATCTCAATTCAGTCTCTTGTAGGGGAGGAAAAATCTTTCCTCTACCCTCTTAGGCAAAGTGTATGGAGCCCTACAAATTAAACTGCTGAAAGACATTAACAAGAGAAAGGCATTCGAATTTTATTTGATGTTAATATTTTTACATGACACAGGGGACTTCATAGGAAAGAAGTGAAAACCCCAAGGAAGCAGTTAGACATGATAGCTTGTATACCATTTTAACAAAGAGCAATAAACTGTGGAGACTCAACAAGACAAAGGAAAAGGTGTTTGGACTTCTAGGGATGGTAAATTGTGGAAAGGTAAATACATAGGGAAGCTAAAGGAAGATAAGCATTATTTCAATCAGGTGTGTTTATGCAGATTCCAGTTGGTGGGTCTCCAGTGATGAGTTATTTCTTCTTCCTGGTATAGGAGAGAGCAAGGGGAGATACTTTCACAAAGGAAAATTTATGCCTTGCTTTTAGATGGAAAAGGGGAGGGTAGAGAGCTTTTCCTCCATCTGCTGTTTCTCAATTGCCTTCAGCTTAAAATAACTCTTATGCCAAAGTCGTACATTTTGGGGCGGCACGTTCTTATCCCCTTCACTCTCATCCTTGGGGTTAGCTTTCTGACTCTCTGGGATGGATGAGGTCTCTTACTATATGTGCTGATATCCTTTTCCTTCAGAGCACTCACGCAATTATTCATTATTATAATTATTCATTATTCTGATCATGGCTGTCTCCCCACTAATCTTTAAACTCTAGGACAATATTCCCACTTCTAATTCCTAAATGCTCCATTCATAATGCCATGTTCATTTTTAACAAATAGCATATGAGGCTGGATTCATTGTTAGAACGGCTTTCCTCCTTTGTTTGGTGCAGGATTGAGAGTGTGTTTCCGCCCTGGAACATTTGCCAAAGGGAGGTTTGGGACCGGTGAAGGGTGTGCCCTTCTGTAAAGTGGGATAAGGGCTATTGTGAACACCAACCTGCACATTCTCAGGGCAGTCATTTTAGAAAAGAGTTTGAAAGGAAATTTGAGGATCTGGAAATGCATGCTCTTAGAACTGTCAGTCCCCTTAGTCCTTGGAAGGTCTCCGTGTCTCCACAGGGTTTGAAGATCTCTGGTTAAGAGCCAGTCCTCCTGGGTTCAGATTCTAGCTGTGTGGCCTTGGGCAAGTTACTTAACTTCCCTAAGACTTTGTTTCCACAGGTGTAAAATGAATATACTAACCATGATGCCTTCTTGCTGACATTGTGGAGCCTGGGACCCCAACTCTCATCCCTCAGCACTGCCTGGCTGCGCCCCCACACTCCCCTAGCGGGTCCAGGATCCCCCTCCTCAAAACACTTACACTCTGCCCGCCTTTCAGACTTCTTCCGCTGTGGTCTGGCTTGCCCCACTCGCCTTCCACCCTGGCACCTCCCAGCGTGCCCCATCTGCCGCCCCTCCGTGCTTGTGGAGGGCCCTGCCTCCCTCTATGGCCAGCCCCGACCTGCACTCTGGACCTCGCCCCTCTGGCTGCGCCCTCTCTGGCACGGTCACTCTCTCCTGCTTTGTGGGACCGTTTCCACCATTGAACAAAGGTGCGCTGGCACCTCTTATCTTTAAAAAGAAAACCTTTGACTGCACATCCCTATTTCTGCTCCCTGTCACGCCAGAACTTGCTGAAAGACATGTCTGCACCCAGGTGTCCTTTCCTCGCCTTGCACATGCACTGAGTGATGCCAGTCGGGCTCCTGCCGGTGGCTGGTCACTGCGCTGCTCTTGCCAGCAGCAACCCGACCCTAGGTGGTCGGGCTTTGCAGTCACTTCTTTAATCTGTTTCTTCTGTGGTTGGCCACTCCCATCTTCTTCTTGAAACGCTTTGTTCTCTCAGCCTCTACGTTGCCAGACTCTTGCCAGTGTCTTCCTTCCTTGCTGGCCGCCCCTTCTCAGTCTCTTTGCCCACTCCCTGTCCTGTAGGCCCACTCTGTCCCAGGGCCCCTGCTTGCTCTGTCTACATATTCTCCCCAGGCCGCCTCATCTGATCTGGTGGCTTCAAATATCACCTGTGTGCCAGTGACACCCAAGTCTCCCTCTGCCCCGGCTTCACTCAGAATTCACCTTGGTCTGCCCACTGGCCCTCTCGGCCCTCACCTGGAGGACCTCAGACTTAGCAGCACTTGACCCTCCCAGCCCCCAGTATCACATCTTGCCTGTCTGACCTCAGTGGCCCAAGCCCAGTCTCCACACAGTGACTAGAGTGACCTTTTACAGGTGTACATCACATGGGGGTCATCCCCTGCTTAAAACGTCAAATAGCTTAGTGCACTTGGCAGAGCAATAGTGCACTTGGAATAAAATCCAGCCTCCCTCACCTGGCTTGCCATGCCCTGCAGAACCCAGCCACTGCCTCTCTGTCCAGCCACCTCACACCCATTCCCTCCCCCAGAACCAGACACCAGCCACCAGACTTCCTTCCGCCTCTTGGACACTCCAGGCCCACACTCAGTTGGGCCTTTGCACTAGCTGTCACCTGTTCCTGGAACGTGGCTGGCTCCTCCTGCTCCCTAGTTTCACTGCTGTTGCCCCAGGGATGCTGCCCCTGACTCCCCAGCCACTCTGTCGTCACGTCACCTACTTTTATTCCCTGTTCAGGGATTACCACAATCTACTCTTTTTACTGTGGGGCTTATGTATGGTTTAGAATTTGTTTTAGAACAGCATCTCTTTTTCCTTTATGGCTGTTCTATCTCCTAGAGTAGACCTAGCACAGAGAAGGCACTTGGCAAACACTTCCGGACTTCGTGAGCGAGATCACACCTGCAAACTCTTGGCCCGGTGCTTGGCACGTAATGGTGCTCTATCGGTGTCAGCTCCCACAAAGTACGGGTGCAGCAGCTGCTGCAGAAGACAGCTGTCACTCAGAGACCAAGATCAATATGTTTTTTAATGTTTTGATACTGCCTGTCACAACAGCCTGAGATAAATGTATTTTCTTTGTACTGAAATACATAAAATCTTCTGACAGTTATTTCAGGAACCCAGCTAAGAGATTTCATTTTCTTCCTCAGAAATAGAAATAATCACAAACTCTGGAACCTTGAAAGCAGCTGAAGTGTTAGTGGGAAAACCAGGATGGAGAGAGTAATTGAATTCTGTGGTGGGGACAGAGCTTCTCTTGTCATGAACAGACACATTCCCATCTGCTCAATGCAGTAGCTGGCTATGTTCAAAATATGCTTTTCAATGGCAACAATCTGTCTGAGAGTCCACAATTGAGAGAAATGAGTTGCAATTACTTTAAGTCTGTGACTTGCCATCTGCCCTTTTCTTGCTTAAGTGTTAGGGATTTGCACAGTGGGAATGAAAAAGTATCTAACCATATATCTATATTTTGCTATGAGACCCACTATAAATTAGGGATCCTGCCTATTAGAGACTGAGTCATTTATTCATTTAATAAAGATTTTAAAAGATAGACTGGGCATGGTGGCTAATGCCTGTAATCCCAGCTACTTGGGAGGCTGAGGCGGGAGGATCACTTGAGGCAAGGTGTTGGAGACCAGCCTGGGCAATAGTGAGACCCGGTATCTACAAAAAAATAAATTAATTAATTAAATAGATAGTGAAAGAAGGCCTCATGAGGAATCATCAGAGTTGCAAACAACAGAATCCACTCCAGCTACTTTGAGCAGAAACAAATGTATGGAAGGATATTAGTGGTACATAGCTCCCCTGGAAGAGCCACCGTGTCAGCTTCAGAGGCTGTGCTGCCAAGAATGATGCCCAGACCAGACTGCCCCTGCGAAGTTGTGCTGCTGTGCTCCGATGTTACTGGGCACTGGAAGCTCAAAGCTCTACTCTGCTTCTTTTGAAAAACCAGCTGCCCCTGTCAAAAGTCTTCCCAAAAACTGGAGTCTGCATGTGGCCCATTTCCTCACCTTGCTCATTTCCATCTTGAAGTTTTAGGTGCGTGCATCTGAAGGTACAGCCTAGGAGAAAGGTCTGAATCCCAGCCACAGAGGAAGCTGGGAAAGCAACTTAAGTCTTTTTCCCTGGGGGATGGATCTCATATATGTGGACAAAGAAGGGCACACCCATAGCAAATAATGCCCCCAGAAGGTGCCACTCCAGCTGAGATCTAAAGGACGGGAGTCAGCCATTGGGAGAGTAAATGGAAGAACCTTCCAGGAACAAAGAACAGCATGTGCAAAGACCCTGAGGCAAAAAAAGAGCTTGAGTATTCAGGGAACAGAAAGAAGGGCAGGGACACTGTACCCCAGTGAGTGAGGGGAAGAGAGGCAGGAGTGAAGACTGGGGACATAGGCAGCGGCTGGATGCTGCAGCGTTGGGAGGGCCATAGGAAGGAATACGGACATAATTCAAGTGCCATAAGAACTCATTAAAATAAGGAGACGACATAATCTTACTTACTTTTTAAAAGACGGCTCTATCTTCTGAATATGGAGAATGTAGTGGAGGGACACAGAAGACCAGCTAGGAGGCTTCTGTGGTTGTCTAAGAGACAGTGGCAGCAGGTGGCAAGAAGCAGACAGACCCGAAATGTGTTCAGGAGATAGATCTTACAACACTTGTTAATAGATTGACTTTAGCAGTGGGGAGAAGCAAGGAAGAAAGGATGGAGCTTAAGGATGCTCTCCACAGGTGTGGCTTAGGCAGCTGGAGGCTGCCATTTACTGAGATGGAAAGTGTAGAGTTTCGGGTAGAGGAAAGCTATCCAGAGTTCAATTTTGAACTTGTTCACTTTAAGATGCCTGTGAGAAGTGCAGATGGAGATGTCAAGTGGATGAAAATACAAGACTGGACTTTGGAGGAGGGGTGTGGGTTAGAGAGAGAACAGTTTCTCCCTAAGCCAAAATATGGGACCTGGGAGTGAATGACCAACACAGAGCCACAGGCAAAGGCAAAAAAAAACACCAGACATGCTCCCAGAAGACCCAAATTTCCCTCTAGGTACTGCCACCTATTCGCTTTAAGCAAATCTGAGCCTCCGTGTTCTTATCTGCAAAATGGGCATCACAACTGGTATTAATTCTTATAGATTCAATCTAGGCGTGGGTGATGTCGCATAGATTGCCGTCTAGTCCTACCCCGTCCGAATGTCTACTGATTTTAACCTGATTTTAACCGGAATTTCCCCAGCTTCCAGAGCGTGAGTACAGTCATGGCCATTAACAGTAATGACCCAAATTCCTCTCCCTCACGCCCATACCTGCTGATACCAGATCTGCACAGCCCACTCCCCTCCCAGACATTTCTGGGCGTCGCCAGATTGTATCACACAGTGGCTCAAAACCAGGCTCTCCCTGCTACTCTGCCCCCATCGTACCTGAGCCCTGTGTGTGCCAGATCTGAGCAGCAAGGTGACCAGGTCGGGTAGAACAGCCCTGTCTCCTCTGTGGCACGGTGGGGCAGGGGTCCCAGAGCAGTCTTTCTTTAAACCCGACTCCAGTGATAGTCACCTTGCCTCACTCACTCACGGCGTGGTGGCGGGTCGCAACATGAGGAAATGGATAGGAAAGCACTTTGTAAGTGGAAGGGCAGGGTCCTTATGGACAGTCCACCCTGTACAGGTTTTCTTTGTATATATCCTCGCCAGTCTTTACAATAGCCCTGCAAGGTGGGCAATTATTACTTATTTCTTTATTGGACAAAGGAAGAAATAGACTCAGAGAGGTGAGCGACTTGCCCCAGGCCACACAGCCCACTGCAGCTGGTATCAGGGCTGCCAGTTTGGGCGCCTGCGTCAGCATGCCGCCTCTCCCACAAATAGGCGGGTCTAATAACAGCCAAGCCCGTTAAGAATGAGCACTGTTGCTTCAGTGAGTCCTGGGAGTGTTTTCCCAGTAACCGTTTCAACACTATAAAAATCAGTAGCTGTTGGACGACCAGCTGCATGATGTATGGGAAGCCCTTTCAGCTTTCTCCTGCTCATTCAAATATCACATTTATATAAAAGCAAAGTGGTTGTTGTTGAGGCTGGTGGACTGCTTGTCTGCCACTTGGTGGGCCATCTGTTTAACATTGTCAAACTCCTACTCATCCCTAAAGACAGAATGAAAATGTCTTCTTTCCTTGGAAGCCCTCCAGCTCTCCCTGAGACAGTCAAGCATTCCCCACTCTGACTTCCCATAATAGTCTCTTTATACTGCTTGTGGCCAGCTATGAGTTGTTCCCCAATATCCATTGGCCCCTTCGTCTATGAAAAGAGAACCTGTGATTTTTGGCTGGGCAGGGACATGGCCAGAATAAGGACTGTACCTCCTAGCCTCCCTCTGTCTATGTGCAGCTATGTGATTAAGATCCAGTTAATGAGATGTAAGTGGTTGTGCCATGTGGCA
This sequence comes from Avahi laniger, assembly GCA_963575035.1. Taxonomy (NCBI): domain Eukaryota; kingdom Metazoa; phylum Chordata; class Mammalia; order Primates; family Indriidae; genus Avahi; species Avahi laniger. The sequence goes on along the minus strand of CAUYSK010073569.1, from coordinate 5,102 downwards.
GTTCTAGAAACCTTTCTTAAAAAACAGCCGTGTGAACACTTCCTCTCTTTGTCCTTTTCTCCCTCCTGCTACCTGGAATGTGAGTGTGATGGCCAGAGTCCCAGCTGCCATCTTGGACCCTAAGAACAAAGGTCCTGTCTTAGGAAAGGTTGAGCTTTGAGCTGGAAACAGTCAGAGTCCCTGAGGAGTTAACACCGCAGGAGGAGCACCATATGAGCTCCAGACTGCCTACCTTCAGACTTTTATGTGAGGGAGAAATGGCTACCTACTTTGAGCACTGTTATTTTGAGTCTCTGTAACTCACATTCAAACGTAATTCTAACTTATATTACCACTCTCACAAATATGTGACACTTTCCGCACCTCAATGTAGCTATTTATTATGTCCCCTGCTAGACTGGGAGCTCCTCAAGGCAGAGACTAGGTTTTAATGTTTGCCCGGTGCTAGACACATGAGTCTTGCCCAGTGAAATGTTTACTAAAGGAGGTGTGATGAGTGATCGTATAAACATTGACAGCAGTGTTTTTGGAGCACTTACCATGAGCCACTCGTGCACTTTGCATGCATGAGCTGGCTTAATCCCACGAGGAAACCGAGGCTGTAGAGAGGTTCGATGACTTGCCCAGATCACCAGCCATTGAATGAGGGTTGGAATTGGAGCCCCAGTCGGCCTCAGTCCCCGGCCCGTGTGCTTCCACGTCAGCCTCTCCTGGCATTGTCCAGCGGTACCTGGAGCGGCTGCCCTTGCCGAGAACAATGAGAAAGAGCTAAGAAATTGCATGTATTACTTTTTTGCGTTTCTCTCACTACCAGTTTAGCTAACCTTGTTCTCCCCTCTCTCTTCTCTCTCTCTGTCTCTCTTTTTTTTTTTTTTTTGTCCCCTGGAGTCTTCTAATGTAAATTTACCCAATGAAAAATGCTCTTCAGCCGAGCAAAATTCAGAAGAAAAGACACGAGCACGGAATACCGTAAAAGGTACATTGACTACCAAACAGAGAAATGTAGGCTTTTGATTTAGTTGTTATCTCCAAAACCCTGCTCTCTTGGGCTTGTTTGAACATAATTTGCCACCTGCTTTACAGCAGGGGTTCGAGCCTGGGCCTCAGCACCAAGTAAGGTTTTATGAAAGGATAAATAATAATTGTCTTTTCAACTCAATGAGCACGATTAAGTTCCACTTTTGTGGTGATTAGTTCAGCACAGTGCTGATGTCTGTGAGGAAGAGAGGTTGTGGACACCGGAGGAAAATAAGTTTATGATGTGATTGCTGCTTTTCTCCCTTGCCAGAAACCAGCATTTATTGAGGTAGGAACTGATTTGCCTCCACGCTTTAATTTATAAAGGTGATGAGTGAAGATATGGAAGGGTTAATGCCATTGAAAGAAAAGTTCGGTGTTACTTACAGTTCCCCGAGAAACCAGAGCACCAGCGAACCACGCAGGCCTTCCCCTTGAGAACTTATCAGACTTTCCTGGTTCTTTGCCAAGCAATTTTGGACTGTATTTGGGGCATTTTAATATTATGAGATTCTGAGTTTTGTTTAAATGAAGAGAGAAGGTCGGGTTGTTTTGTTTTGTTTTGCTTTAACAAGCAATTCACCCAGTTAGGTTCAGACCACAAGTTCTAACCTTTTTCCTGTAGGTCGTGATCTCAATGTCCCTTCAGATTTCAAAACTTTTGGAGTGCGATTTGGATCTGTCCTACGTCTGTGACACCCCAGGACCCCACTGGAGACCAGAGCAATGATCCACACGCTAGTTCCATACTCAAAGCCTTTAGTGTGCTGTTTAGGATCAGACACACATACAGACGCGCAGCTCCAGCGTGAGCACAGGCATTCGCACACAGTTTTGTGGGATTCCTCTTTTGATCTCCTCTGCATTCTTCCCCACACTGAGGCTCCAAAGGTCTTTTCTGGTCTTCTGGCTAGAAAGCTGGGACTGTAGTGTCTCCACTCTGCTGCATACCTCCTGTGATTGGGTCTGGCCAACTGGGAGGAGGACAGAGAAAGAAAAAAAGCAACAGGGACTCCCTTCACACTCTTTGGACCGCAGGTCCTCCGGTCCAAGACAGGAGTCCACTCTCTCAGAAGTGCAGATGCCTGTCCAGCTGCCACTTCTGCTGCTGCCACTACCGTCACAGGGTTGTAGCTTCAGGAAGGGGCCTGCCTAGGGGAATGGGTGGGAGAGAAAAACAAAACAGAATTCCCCTACCTTTGCTGTCCCGTCGGGATCTCCCTTCCCACTCCTTGGACCACAGCAGAGGGCTTCTGTTGGATCTCTTTCTGTCTTTGCCTGGTGCTTGGTTTGGGACTCATGTTGCCTTTGAGCTAGCACACACAGGAGGAAAAATAAATCCAGAAAGCGTACCGTCCTGTGGCTCCTATTTTGAGTTCCGGTTTCCTTCTCCAGTTCACCTGCTACCATTTCCTTTTCAGAGTCTTCAGGTAGCTTCCCTTGCATTCTGTCAGGGCTTTTAGTTACATTTGCTGAGAAACAGGGGAGAGTGTCCTTACTCCATCTTAATCGATACTAGAGCCTTGATTGAATTTTTTATTTTTTATTTTTTGGTTCTATTTTTCTTACTCCATTTTATTCAATTTTTTGGGAAGCTATATATTGTGTTTATATTCTTTGTTGTGATGGTTCTCAGTGAAGGACAATTTCCTCCCCAAGTGACATTTAGCAATGTCTGGAGACATTTTTGGTTGTCACGACTCGGGGAGAGGTTGCTATTGGCATGTAATAGGTAGTGGTCAGGAATGCTGCTGAAGATCTCACAACGCACAGGACGTTCCCCCACAGCAAAGAGCCATGTGGCCGGAAATATCAACAGTGCCGAGGTGAGACACCTGCTCTGTTGTATGCCTTTGAAATTCTATCATGCGTATTTAACCGCGTCTAAAGTTAAATAATGTCTTAACCCACTCCTTTTCCTGAACAAAGCAGGAACCTTAGAACAGTTTAATTCCAATCCCTTTCCTCCAGACTTAAATGCTATTCTGTCCAGTGTTTTTAGTTATGTCCTGTTTTAAAACCTCACAAATTAGATATATTAATTATTAGATATAATATTTATCTTATTGTAGGGGGTTTTTTTGGTCTTAAATTATTTTATTTGCCTACTTCTTGAAGCTCAGACCATCTTTCTGGGATCATTTTTCGTTTTCCTAATGGGAGAGGAAAATACACACACACACACACACACATACACACACATATACACAAACGTATAAACATATAATCTTCTTTCACAGTTTCTTCAGTGCAGATTTCTTGATGAGTTCCCTTAGTTTTTGTTTTTCTATAAATATCTTTATTTCATCACTTCTTGGCCTTTTGGCTAAAATCAAGTGTAGTATCTGTTCTTATCAATTTAAATGTCTTTATTTCATCTTTGTTTTTGAAGGATGGTTTTGCTTAATACACAAGTCTAGCTTAACAGTTAGTTTCTCAATGCTTTGGTGATTTTATCTCACTGTTTTCCAGCTTCCCTTGTTCCTGGTGGGACATCAGTAATCATTCTAATTGTTATCCATTTGTACATAATCTGTTGTTTCTCTCTGCCTGCCTTTTCTTTTTTCCCCTAGAGATGAGGTCTTGCTCTGTTGCCCAGGCTAGAGTGCAGTGGTGCGATCACAGCTCCCAGATAGCTGGGACTACCAGCTCTATTCATCTTTAAGATGTTCTCTGTAAATCTTCTCCTCCAGAAAAACCATAGTTTTGTGCAAGAGTGGGATCATCTTTTGTCTCTTAATCACAAAACCCTTCCTGATGCTGCTTTTTAAAAGATTTTACATCTTTCCTCCCTTATTCTGTGACCCTCCTGTATCCTGTAGAAGAATTCTGTCATGGCACTTGTACATAATAAGTGCTATAGTTATTATTTACATGTCTTTTTTTCTTGCTGAACTGTGAGTTCCTCAAGGATAGTCTGTTTCTAGCATCTAGCATGGGCCTGGTACATAATAGATGCAGTAAATATTTGTTGGATGGACAAATGTGTGGCCTGCAGGTATACATTTGGCTAAAATGCAGATGAAATTGTATGAATTTACCGGAGCTACTTCCTCTAGCATCTCCCAGAGATCTGAATGCGTGCAGACATTTTCACTCTAACAGGAAGCTGAGCTCTACCATATGCTCTTTCTCATCGCAGCTGGCAAGCTCCAGTGATTTTTTCTTTCTTTCTTTTTTTTTTTTTTGTTAATATATTGACAGAGCATTCTGGTCAGACCCTTGTCTTGAGGAAAGCTACACAACAAGTCAAGAGGATATCAGAAGCAAGAGAATATGAGAATATGCTTCCTAGAAAGGTGAGTGTATGATTTGAAATTTAATAGTAGAGATGATTTAAAAGGGGGCAGGAGATGTGGCTAGAAAGTCTAGCTCTGTGAAGATGTCAGAGTGAGAATTGGGGATATTCCTAATTATACACTCAGGTGATACATTCAGGAAATTTCCAGAGGGTAGTTCCTGGGTGAGTACACACAAGTTGAGAGAGCATTTTGTCTGGATTTCTCCAGGGATTTAAATCACCTGCTTGAAACTCAGGGGCCTGGGTGTAGTGAAAAGTGAGCATTGGCCTCAGTTTCCCACTCTACAAACTGGGACAGTAATTCCTAGGTCATGGTGTTGCTGTGCAGTTTGCCTGAGACAGTGATGATAACTAACATTTAAGGGTCGCTTACTCCAGGTCGGGCACAATACTAAACCTTATGTGTTGCTCTATGAATTAGTGTTAAACGTGTTTTGGGGACAGGATTTGTCTTAGGAGTTTTTGCAGAGCTTTGCTCTGAAAGAATATGTAAACGTGTTGGTTTGCATTTCAAATGCTGTTACACCGGAAGGGCGTCTCTGAAAGGCAGTAGCGGCTGTATCCCACGAGGCGCCGCATTTCTCAGACCTAAAGAATTGGATTCGCTTTGTAAAGCACAAGTGAATCTGTTAAAAACTATAGGCTGAGAGCTAACGATGGAGTGCCCTCTGGAACAAACAGCTTCCCGGAAACGACAGCTTCCCCAATGGCTAAAAGCAAAGCTTTTGTTTAAACCACTCTAGACTACCTGTCTCCATTCACAATAACCTAATAAACATGGAGC
>CAUYSK010073567.1:0-12675 GCA_963575035.1 Avahi laniger | reverse complement strand
GAAAAATAATTTTACACTTCATATGGAACCACAGAAGACCCCATGTAGCAAAAGCAATCCCAGGCAATAAAAACAAAATGGGCAGTATCAATCTACCGACTTCAAACTATACTACAAGGCTATTGTAATGAAAACAGCTTGATACTGGCACAAGAACAGGGCGTTCTTTTAATGAATCATTATAGCTGGACGATAAAAAGTTCTGGTGGGCACGCTTAGCTCACATCGGCACCAGAGGGGGCCTCAAAATAAGGTCACTTGCACCCAAATCATATATCCTGAGAGCAGAAAAGGGGAGATTATCAAACAACAAAAACACAAACAAAAAGTAGTCATCGATTACAAATACAAATGCTAAAAACTTGGTTGCAAGTCCCATTTTATGTGACCAAATTTGAACCAATAGTTTTTTAAAAAAATAAAATTCAAAGAAACAAAAGCTTCTATTGAAAACTGAGTTGTTCTAAGGTGGCAGCCAGTTATTAACATTAAAATTAAATGAAAGTGAATTTCACCATGACAAAAAGTGGCTGTTCTAGGTAAAATAATGACCCTCCCCAAAGCTGTCCTCATCCTAAACCCTGGAATCTGTGACTGTGTTACCTTACATGGCAAAAGGCACATTGGAGAAGTAGTTAAGGTTAAGGATCTTGAGATAGGGGCAGCAGCCAGGACTGTCCAGGTGGCCCAATGTAATCACATGAGTCCTTAAAGCCAAGAACCTTTTCTGGCTGAGGAAGGGTCAGAGAGATGCAACATTACTGGTTTTGAGGATAGAGACAGGGAGCCACAAGCCAAGGAATGTGGACAGCCTCTGGAAAATGGAAAAGACAAGAAACAGATTCTCTCCTAAAGCTTCCAAAAGAACGCAGCCCTGCTTTCACCTTGTTCGTAGTCCAGTGGGACCTGTGCCAGACTTCTGACCCACAGAACTGTGAGATAATGAACGTGTGTTGTTTAAGCTGCTGCTATTTGTGGTCACTTATTAGAGCAGCAATAGAAAAGTAATACAGCACCTTCATACATTCTGTAGCCTAAATCCTTGGCACGTGGTTTAGTAAAGACCACTAAGAAATTCTCAGACTGAAGAGCCTCTTTTTGGCAGGGACATTTGATGCTCACTGAATACACATGTATCTCCCCCTTCTCCATCCTCTGTGTAGTTAGGTGGGGTCATAGAATTTTCTCCGGCCAATGGATTGTGAGTTTAGGTAATACACTCCATGTCTCAGACTGGGACAACGAAAAGCTTCTGTTCAGCCTTCCAGCTCTTTCTTTCTTGCCTGGGCAAACTGGAAGACTCATGTTAATGTGAGTAGTGCTGTAGGATGTAAGCATCCTCAGTCCCTGAGACTCTACTGAAAACACACTGCCTGAAGGACCACTGGATGTGCAGCAGATTTTGCATGAGTAAAAATTAAATTTTTATGTTTTAAGCCACTGAAGTTTCCAGGTTTATTTGTTTCTGTAGACTAACCTAATCTATTCTGATTAGTACCCTTACTTAGAATAAGGCTATCCCTTATTCTAAGTATCCAACCTATCAAGTTTAATGTAGAAGCTGATTTCTAATTTTTTCTTATCAACCTATGAACTTGCACCTTTAGGCTTCAATTTCCCTATACATATGACAGGGAGATATGTAATTTTATACAGCACTTGGAAGAATCTTGAATATTATATAAGTGACTATCCCTTTTATTTGTTGTGCTTATATCATACAATGATGAATTTTCATTTAGAAAACAAAAATAAGTTTTGCATTTTATTAAGAAGTCATACTTTTGTTTTCTGTCGTGGACGGACAATGCTAATGCAGATACTATGCTTTCTTGTCAAGGCCACAACGTATGCGATATGAATTGCCTTTTTCAGAATATTTTACATTGAAGACACTTGCCAAGATATTAATGAACTTCAGCAAAGAGCATACTTATGGCTATCAAAAGGTGCAACTGACAAGAGAAAGTAAACTCATAGTCTATGTTCCTTTTCTAAGAGAATTGGAATGCAAAAAAAAGTAAACCAAGAGTATAGTCTATTTGTAGAGCGATGGCTTAACATTTTCCATTTAGTCATCCAATGCGATAATAACAGCTCAAGAAGAGCCAGAGATTACCCAGTTCTACTCCTTCATTTGATGGAAGAGAAAACTGAGAATTACAGATATGGAGTAATTTATGCCAAGTAGCCAACAAGGAGAGAGAGATAATACCTGAGGGCAAGTCTAAGGGCAGATGAAAAGCAGCAATTTTGTTAAGGGCGGGCTAGGTTTCCATGATCAAAAATCACATCTTTTTTTTTAAACTATAAAAAAGTTATAAAGTTATCTCAAGTAATTTACACTGAAATTTTTTTGTATGTTACAATTTTTCAGAAATTCAGTATGAGTACCAATTATAATATTTTTAGATATAACAAAATCTTCTAATTATTCATTTTGTTTCTCAAAAGAGAGACTACTATACATAGATGTCAAAGTCTGACACCTAGTTCAAGATTTTGCTTTAAAGTGGCTTTATCTTAATCAGATATTTCAAGAAACTAAAGATTTTTACCTCAATTTTACTTCAAAAAGGTTTAAATTTTCATTAACCGTATCACCAGCAGCTATAACTGGTAGAAGTAAGTTAGCTCACATAATAAGATTTGATATTTATCAAAAATGAAGTCATCAAAAATTTTTGCTGCGCTGGCAATTCTTTTCTCAAAGGAAACCTATAAGAATTTTTGGCCATTTTGTAAAATTAGTTGAATTGATATGATCTGACATCTGCCCGTCTAGACCCAGTAAGAGTGGCGTCTAAACTCAGCAGGTGGTGCGATCAGGTTGAAAACAGCCGGCGTCTATTTGTGGAGGGATGTAGAAGACTGGGGTCTGGTCGGGATTGGTGCTTTCTAAGAGGGTCATCACAATTGAGAGCGTCAAACGCTCGTTTTGCTCCTCTGTGGCGGACACACCTGGTTTAGCGCCCACCCCCGCCCCCGCCGCCTGCACTGGCCCGCGGCTCGCTCAGCGCCGGGAGAGCTAATTCTGCGGTTCTTTCCCAGTAGATGACTATTGTGGAGACAAAACTACTCAGAACATCCTGAGCATCCAAACCCTTTCATTTCTCCTCATCATGTAATTTAACAGCTCTTTAATTTGAGACAAATCGGTTTTTCCCTTAGGAACTTAGAGGTCTATAGGTTTTTACTAAGAACTAAATGAAATAAAATTAAACGAAAAGGGTTTTTCTAAACTTAATTTTTATGAAAGTGTCATGGAGTATTCTTAAAATAATACTACAGATCATTCTTATCTTTCACTTTCCCGAAACAAATAAAAACTTCAAATAAATTAGACTGAAAATAGACAAATTTTAACATCACTCCTTCCTGATAAAATATAATCATGTTAGTGCACTAACACTTTCACTTCCAGGAAAACTTAAAACTATTATATTGGTTTCTGATTTGAATTTTTATAGTGGTAGAAAAATAATGTTTTGAAATATTTTCTGATTAATTTATAGTCTCAGTAATTTAATTCTATTTTTATTTCTCCCTCAGATTTACTTTTGCCCTAAGTATGAACACTGAGGCTCAGGCTTACTCCTCAGGGTATGGGAAAGTAGACACTGTACAGGACCAAGAATAATTATTTAGCTTTGGCGTTTAAATTGAGATTCTTATGCTCCGTAATGAGATAATAGCTGTGCAAATAAGGCTTTGAAGAGAAAAAGTAATTTTCTCAGACTCTTAAATTATATTTTCCTAGGTTGATCATATAAAATTTCTAATATTCAACTATTTGGGCCTAAAAGGTGGAAATTTATTATTGTTCAGCCTATGATGTATTTCAGAAGGAGAATTAGCCCTAGAGTATAACAAAACCATAGAGAAGAGAGAGAGGTCATGTGATACGATATAAAGAAAATTCTTACCTTTCTGTTGCTGGAGGAGGGGTCAGAGAGAGAGTAGAGAGAAAAGGTCTGTGAAGACAGGCGCAAGCTCGAACCCCGGGCGAAAGCGGGGGCAGGATACAAACTCCCAGCTGGGTTTGGGGCTCATTCACTCTTTTACCTCACGGAGCCTGAGGAGTTTTCAGGGCTCTTCACGAAACCCTGGGTTGACGGGCCAGAAATAGGAGCACTTCCGGTTCCAAACTGCAAGGAGAAGTTCAGTTCACTTTTTCCCTCTGCTACCAAGAAAGAGTAAGAGATCAATGAAAAGAAGAAATGAATTAAAGTTTGAGCTACACCACACTAGATTTAAACATGTTCTTCGAAATGGGTTGCCTTTAGGGAGGAAACAAACTTTTTCCATTTTTAGCATGTTTGCAACTTTTTAAATTTTGCTACCTAATTTGCAGTCTCTTGTGTCCTTAATAGACAATAGTCCCAATCTCAACAGCTATTAAAGCTATAAAGTTAAACAATTTGTCCATTGCCATATTGCTAGTTATTGAAAGAATTAGAAGCAACATTCATATTTTCTGCACTTGGTCCAGGGCACTTTCTAATAGAGAGTTCGTTATTTTGTTTTTAAGTTTTAAAGTGCTAAGACAGAGATTCAATGAAGTTCACTGGACTAATGATAAATGCTTTTGTTTTTTAAATTTTTCTGGTCAATATAGAAAAATTCAAGACTTGACAGAATGGTTTATATATTTTTTCACTTCTTAGGAGAGACGAGAATCTCAATTTCTCTCTAAGATGGCCTTTATTGCCTCTCCCATGAAAAAGAATAAATACAGGGATAACATTTCTATATTTTCAAAATTAGCTCATTTTAATTTGGCACAATTTTTTCCCTTCCCCTGTGGCTGCCAAGAAAAGCACCTGTGTGAAAAAGACTTATGTTAAACTTAGACAAAAGAGAGGAAGTGTCTGTAAGAAGATGGAAATAATCAGAATGTATTGCAAAGAAAGATTGACCTTTCTGGGTTTCCAAAGCCTCAAGGTGACCTCAGATTTCCATCCTCTCCCTGAAGCTAGAGGCTAGACCCTTTTCGTCTTCTTTATACATCTGCAAAATGATACGTGCCTTTCTGGCTTTCAAGGTGATGTATTGTAAAATCCTCCATTTATCTATCTTTAAACCGAATCACTAGTCAGTGGGTTCTTAGAAGCGTTTGGCATCTTCACTAAATAAAAATTGCAAAAGCTCAACATACAAGAATGGGCGGCAGCTCTTTATATTGGCTTCTTAAGTAAATTACAAAGAATTCATGCCCAGATGAAACCAATCTGCTACCCTTCTCACATTTGTTGGTTAATGTATACTTTTTTTTTTTTTTTTTGAGACAGGATTTCACTCTGTTTCCTGGATTAGAGTGTAGTGGTGTAATCATAGCTCACTGCAACCTCAAACTCTTGAGCTCCAATGATCCTCCTGCCTCAGCCTCCTGAGTAGCTGGGACTATAGGCACATGCCGCTATGCCTAGCTAATTTTTCTATTTTTTATAGAGATGAGGTCTTGCTATGTTGCCTAGGCTTGTCTCAAACTCCTGGCCTCAAGCTATCTTCCCACCTCCGCCTCCCAAAGTGCTAGGATTATAGGTGTGAGCCACCACGCCCAGCTGGTTAATGTATCCATCTTTACTAACAAGACATTGGTGCAGTATAAAAGGAAATTTCCAGCTGTGCTTGTAAATGGTTGGGTGTGTAATAGGGAAAACCATACAACAATAAACTCCCAGCATTAAAATAGTAATTGTTCAGAACTGAATAAATATGCAGGAGTTTAAATAGTTGTATGCAGCAATTCCCCCCAAACAGTCCCATTGTTTCCCTGCTGTGATAAACATGGAGATTTCTTTTCCCACGCAAGAGCCACAAGAAAGGTGGGGTCCAGTAGTCAGTAGAGGACCACTGACTCTCCAGATCACAGTATTTCACATGACCCCATCCCAGGCTAAAAGCAGTGCTCTGCCAAAGTATGGCCCATAGGGAATAAGCCTTTGAGGTTGTTCAAAAGTGGCAGGCTGTGAGAGAAGCGTATTTCCTTTCTTAGAGCCTAATTTAGCTGGAAGATGAAGATAGGCAGAATGTGAGTTTCCTGTAGCTTCGTGCATTGTGTAATTTTGTTAGACATAAACAAACTTGCTCTGCATGGCTTTTATTGGCCAACCGAGATATTTACTTTTATGTAAAAATGTGTCCTTCAAGATGTGTAAAAGGGCATCATCTGGTAAGAGTACACAGTAGCTCCCTCCAATTCCCCGTCACAATCAGTCTCATTATCAGATCCTACAGTGGAGATCGCATTCTTTAATTTCACAAGACACACCTGGAGTCCCACAGGGACAATGTATGTCAACAAACTTGTGTGGAGCAAGGAAACGCTACTGCCTGTGTCTCCAGGCTCCTCTTCCAGTCGCCTCCCTTCAAAGCATAAATTGTGTATCCTTGTTAACAGCATGCAACATGGGTTGTATAGCTGTTTTCTTCTTATCTCCACTGAGAATAAGTTCCTGAGTTTAGCAGAAAAAGAAGTCGTACTTTACATTTTACTTTTTAAGTGTAGTGTTTACAGGTTGTACCTAAGAGGCCTGGAACTTACTCTGGGAAGTCAAGGGGCTCTGCATTCACAGAAATCTCAGGAGAACAAGGGGCTCCTTTGATGATGGGAGGTGCTTCGGTAAGGGATCCGGCCTCTTATCGTGAGTGGATTCCTTTCCGTCATAAGAAGGTGTTCTTTGGGGCTATCATATCCGAGATACCCAGGACTGCTCAGGGAGAAGGGACTCTTCACTCTCCGTTGAAATTTTTTAAGCAGCTGGAAATTTCCGCTCTAGGTTCTCCTCTTCTGCTCAACTCTCAAAGAGCTCCACAAGGCTGCCAACGAGACTTCCTAAGGTTTGCTGCGGGGACCACATAACTGGATTCACACTTAATCATGGAACCACAGCCAGATCCGCATGCCCTGCCCTTCTCCGTGCTAATTAGGACGGGCAGTCTCTTCGATTTAACACTGTGGTTGTGTTCCGCATGTGGCCTTGATCGACACCTGGTCCCATCATCAAAGGTCAAACTGTCCAAAAGCTCTTCCACCTCACATTAACAGCTAGCTGTGATTGTTTAGCAGCAGAGGGAATGTTCTGTTTCACACGTGAACGTTTTGGAGACAGCATGATACAAGGGCATGGCTAGTGGTTTTGGAGTCAAATAGCTATGAATTTGAACCCCAGCTCTGTAATTTCCTAGCTGTGACCTAGAGTAATTCTGCAAAAGCATGAATTATGATGCCTCTTTTACAGACCAAGAAACCAAAGCCCAGAGAAGCTCTGGGAACCCAATAATAAGTAAATGAATGGCCTAGGGAGAATTCAAAGAGAGATGCTACTTTACCATATTTTCTTAAAAATTGTGTCTTCACCTCACTGGGGGTTTAGTGTTCTGCTTGTTCGATTACCACCTGTTCTAAACTTACATTTACCTCTTCACTGTTGGCCACCTTGGCAACGAGGTCTACATCTTGAGGCCTCCCCAACCAGAAAAGAGAAAGAAAATGACCCTGAGCTCCTGGAAAAGACATTTTCATGTTCACTTCTACCTAGACTGCTGCTTTCTATTAGACGTGGAAATGAAATCAGATGTTTAAACTCAACTGTAGTTACTGTGGTTAAATCTTACGTGGAAATTAAGTCTATCTGAAGAATTTTTAAACGTATGAAAAGACTTTGGACTCCCTGAAGATAAAGAGGAAGGAGCCTTAGAAGAATTTTCCCCTAGACATCTCTGGAGATCTTAGGAGTAGTTAACAAAAATAGATCTTTTAGATTGGAATCTGTTGTCGACTTCCTGAGATAAAACCAGATGAACTGCCTGAAGACTAGATAGTTCTTCCAACCAATAGTTCACGCATGACAAGCCATGTGCTGGAGAGCAGAACGGAGTCAATGCACTTGGCAAGACCCATGCCTCCCGATTCCTGGCCTTATCCCCGGTGGAAGTAGATGGAAAAAGCCATCAAAAACGGAGTTGAGGGGATACATGCCTATGCCTAACAATCCAAGTTTGTTTTGACCAGTACTTTACCATGTATTTGTATAAATATGGATAGAAATGGGGAGGGGGTAGAGATCAAGATAACTGGGAGAGGGACAGAATTAGTATAACTTGGTAAATGGTACAAAACCAAAGTAACTGCTACTTGGAAATTAGAGCAGAGAGAACTAGTAGGAGGTAAGATCGACCAGGTGATAATGAATGTCATGGAGGAAACAAGTTTCACATTTTTCAGATCTGGAGAGCTGATCAGTTCAGGATGTTTATAATTGGAGAAACTCACATTTTCCTTTAATAAATGTTGCCTCACAGAGCCACAGATGGAAATTTCTTCTATGGTGTCTACCCTGACTAGTATAGGTCTACGACCTCTCATCTGAGGGTTGGGGGCCAAATATGTTTCAGAATGTAGAATTTTTCAAATAGGCAAGGTAACCCAGGTAGGGTCCAGAGCAACACTATAATCAAATAGATTAATATTTACTATATTACTATATTTACTATAATAAATATATTAATATTTAATTGAGTGGAATGTATAAATACTATAAATAGCCTTTCATCAGTTCAGATCAGATTTTGCTGCCAAATGAATTTAGATCAGGTCAGGTCAGATTTTGCCACCAGATGAGCTATGAAAAACTTTAATTTTCCAGAATATTTTGGAAATAGAACTATGGGATTGTAAACCTGTACAAATGGAAACTTTTACTTGACCATTCTACCAAACAGAAATATCAGTTTATTTACAGGAAGTTGGGAAAATTTGATTTGAGGAATGTGCTTAGAAATAGTATGCAGACAATAATAACTATAGTTAACGTTTCTTGAGCAATTACTATGTCCCGATATTATTCTAAGAGCTTAACATGAATTAACCACTTGTCTCTTACAACATTATGAGATGCTGTACTGATGTATTTACTGATAGGCCTATTGAAAGAAGAAGAAACTGAGGCACAGAAACTTTAAGTAACTCTGTCAAGCTCACACAACAATAGATTGAAAGGGCCCAAGTTTGGACATAAGTCAATCCCTTCCCATTAAATCTTCGTATTAGAAGTTTATGTTTTACACAAGGTAAATAGTACTTATATATCATTCTAGTCACATTACTCTTGACAATAGGAAGCTAAGGGATATATTTTACATTTTCAGTTGCTATAATACAGGCATAACTCAGAGAGATTGTAGGTTCAATTCCAGACCACTGCAATAAAGTGAATGTCACAATAAAGTGAGTCACAGGAATGTTTTGGTTTTCCATACATTATGGAAATATACAATATAGCGTATGTTTACGCTATATTGTAGTCTATTAAGTGCACGATAGTACTATGTCCAAACAATGTATATACCTTAATTAAAAATACTTTATTGCTAAAAAGTGCCAACAATCATCTGAACCTTCAGTGAGTCATAATCTCTTTGCAGGTTGATGGCTACTGACTGATCAGGTTGGTGGTGGCTGAGGGTTAGGGTTGTTGTGGCAATTTCTTAAAATAAGACAAAAATTAAGTTAGGTACATTGACTAACTCTTCTTTTCATGAAAGCTTTCTCTATCTATGCAATGTCGTTTGATAGCTACCCACAGTAGAACTCCTTCCGAAACTGGATCAGTCCTCTCAAACCCTGTCACTGGTTTATCAGTTAAGTTTACTGTCATTTCAAAAATGTTTACAGCATTTTCACCAGGAGTAAATTTCATCTCAAAACCCACATTCTTTGTTCATCTGTAAGAAACAGCTTCTCATCCATTGAAGTTTTATCATGAGACTGGAGCAATTCAACTACATCTTTAGACTCCACTTCTAATTCTAATACTCTTGCTATTTCTACCACATCTACAGTGACCTCTTCCACTGAACTCTTGAGCCCTCAAAGTCATCCATGAGGGCTGGAATCAACTTCTTCCAAACTCCTGTTAGTGTCGATATTTTGACCTCCTCCCGTGAAGCATAATGTTCTAGCATCTAGAATGGCATCTAGAATGGTGAATCCTTTCCAGAAGTTTTTTAATTTGCTTTGCCCAGATCCATCAGAGGAATCATGGTCTATGTCAGTGATAGCCTTGCAAAGTGTCTTATAAAAAGTATTCTTAAATAGAAAAAGTCAAAGTTGCTTCTTGATCCATGGGCTGCAGAATGAATGTTGTGTGAGCAGGCATTAAAAAAATATTAATCTCCTTGTTCACCTCCATCAGAGCTCATGGGTAGCTAGGTGCATTGTCAATGAGCAGAAATATTTTGAAAGGAATCTTTTTTTCTGAGCAGCGGGTCTTAACAGTGGGCTTAAAATATTCAGTAAACCATGCTGTAAGCAGATGTGCTATCATCAGGCTTTGTTGTCCATTTATAGAGAACAGGTAGAGTATATTTAGCATAAGTCTTAAGGGTCCTAGGATTTACAAATGGTGAATGAGCATTGACTTCGACTTCAAGTCGCAAGCTGTCTTAGCCCCTAAGAAGAGAGTCAGTTGTCCTTTGAAGATTTGAAGCTAGGCATTAATTTTTCCACTCTAGCTATGAAAGTCTTAAATGGCATCTTCTTCCAATATAAGGCTATTTCCTCTACACTGAAATCTGTCGCTTAGTGTGGCCACCTTCATCAGTTCTCTCAGCTAGATCCGCTGGATAACTTTCCGCGGCCGCTCCGTCAGCACTTGCTGCTTCACCTTGCACCTTCATATCATGGAGACAGCCTCTTTCCTTAAACCTCAGGATCTGACCTTTGCTAGCTTCAAACTTTTCTTCTGCAGCTTCCTCACCTCTCTCAGCC
Organism: Avahi laniger; assembly: GCA_963575035.1. Classification (NCBI taxonomy): domain Eukaryota; kingdom Metazoa; phylum Chordata; class Mammalia; order Primates; family Indriidae; genus Avahi; species Avahi laniger. The sequence goes on along the minus strand of CAUYSK010073567.1, from coordinate 1,901 downwards.
TTCATAGGATTGAAGAGATTTAGGGCCTTGCTCTGGATTAGGTTTTGGCTTAAGGGGATGCTGTGGCTGGTTTGATCTTTTATCCAGACCACTCAAACTTTCTCCTTATCGGCAATAAGGCTGTTTCGCTTTCTTATCATTTGTTTGTGCACTGGAGTAGCACTTTTGATTTCCTTCAAGAATTTTTCTTTTGTGTTCACCAACTGGCTGTCTGACGCAAGAGGCTTAGCTTTTGGCCCTATCAATTTTCGACCTGCCTTCCTCACTAAGCTGTTGATTTAAAGTGAGGGACATACAGCTCTTCCTTTCACTTGAACACTTAGAAGCCATTATAGGGTTACTAACTGATCTAATTCCAATATTCTTGTGTTTGAGGGAGTAAGAAGGCCTGCAAAAAAGGAGAGACAGGGAAATGGCTGTCAGTAGAGCAGTCAGAACACACACACCACCTATTGATTAACTTTGCTCTCTTATAGGAGCATGTGACACCCCAGATCAATAATAATAGTAACATCAAAGATCACTGATCACAGATCACGATAACAGATATGATAATAATGAAAAAGCTTGAATATTGCAAGAATTACCAAAATGTGACACAGAGACATGAAGAGAGCCCATGCTGTGGGAAGAATGGCGCCGGCAGACTTTGCTCCTGGAGGGTGGCTGCAAACCCTCAATGTGTAAAACACGGTATCTGAGACGCACAGTAAAGTGACACGCAATGAATCGAGATATGCCTGTACCTTCAAGCTGCTTGTGTTTGTCACACAGTGTGCTTTTTAATTTGAGAGCATCTGCGATTTTTTATCTTGAAACTGAGTCAATTAACAGATCATTGATATGAACAAATGTATTATGAATAATATAATAAAAATTGAGCATTAGTATTTTCCCTTGAGCATAGAGACTGTTTTGTGGTCTTTGTTTTATCCCCAAGGCCTAACTTAGAAGCTTGTGTATAATTTACACTCTGTAGGATGAATCAATGAGTCCAAATCTCAAAAAAAAAAAATGAGTCTCATTAAATGCTGATTTGCATTATTTCATTTATTTGTTTTTCTCTTGGTTGATGTTAATCCATTAGAATTTTTTATGAAATCAAACCTTTATGTTGGTTTGTTTTTATATGGAAGTGCAGCATTGATGGGAAGGGGATAGTTAACAGCTTTGCATTTGGTCAAATGTCCTATTTTAGCTGGTCCCTCCTGACTCCTGGTTATGCTTATATGTGTGTATACACAATGTACCCATGTACACATAACGTGTAACACATCCAGATCACATCAGGCCTTATTCCAGAAGTTCTTGGAAAATGGTGCTGCCATCCAGTTTTACGGATGCTTGACTGCGAGAGTCAGGTGGTTCCACCCTCTTCCCATGCCTATCTCTAACAATATCTGAAGGGTTCTTTGACTCAGAACTGAGGATTCCTGAAACCATACTACAGGACAAACTATATACTGTTCTTAAAAGTTACCTTGAGCAAAACATGTAGTGCTAGTATTAATGTCCAATATTTATTCCTTAAGGAATTCATGGACAAGAAAAACTCCTTCCTGGTCCTGTCCATGTTTCACATCGCTGCCCTGGGTCTGCAGCGTTCACATTTCTCTCCTGTGTCCTGCCCTGTCCGCGTTTCGGACGGTGTGTGGTGGAGTCACTCTCTTCCCTCAGGGCTCCTGGACTCCAGCAGATTCTCAGTATCTCCAGTGACGGTTGGTCAAAGTCTTCTTTCCCTCGGAGCACAAAGTCTTTCTCACAGAGGTTCCACAGCAAATTCTACTTTGCTGCTCCCTAGGACAGTGCTGGGACTTTAGAGAGTCACTCTTTCCCAAAACATCCTCTGAAACGTTGCCCAATGGCTGCTCATTCCTGTAGCTTTTCCTTCTACTGTGCTG
>CAUYSK010073564.1:0-11965 GCA_963575035.1 Avahi laniger | reverse complement strand
TTTTTTCATATTTTAATTATTCAGTCATTAATTAATGAGTGAAATAAAATCTTGGACATGTGTTAGTTAAATATTTTTAAGAGAGTCATGATTTTACCTTTTAAAAAAATTATCCTTTGACATTAGGGATCTCCCATCCTGTAGATCTTGGTTCATGTGGACTTCTCGGAGGGACCCTCCTTGGCTTCTTATGCTGAGCCCCAGGAGCACTCATTGTCCGTACAACACATTGAGCCTTGGCTTCCACCCAGCTTGGGCAACATAGCAAGAAAAATAGAAAAAAAATTAGCCGTGTGTGGTGATGTGCCTCTGTAGTCCCAGCTACTCAGGAGGCTGAGGCAGGAGGATCGCTTGAGCCCAGGAGTTTGATGTTGCAGTGAACTATGCTGACACCACTGCACTATAGTCTGGGTGACAAAACGAGACTCTACCTCAAAAATAAATACATAAATAAATATAGAAATATAAAATGTTTTCCTTTCTTCCTAGCCACTCTTAACCTATGATGGCAGTTTTTGTTTGCTATTAGGTTCATGCAAAAGTAATTGCGGTTTTAGCATTGCTGAAATTTGCTGTTTGATATTGGAATACATTCTTAAATGTGGTTATATTATACATTATTTTAAACCATATGTCTTGTTTTATACTTTTCTGCTAATAACTTATTACTTGCTGTTTATTTTGTATTTGTTTTAGACTATGGAAATGATGTTAGACAAAAAGCAAATTCGAGCGATTTTCTTATCAGAGTTCAAAGTGGGCTGTAAAGCAGTGGACACAACTTGCAACATTAACGACATATTTGGCCCAGGAACTGCTGACAAACATACATTGCAGTGGTGGTTCAAGAAGATTTGCAAAGGAGATGACAGCCTTGAAGATGAGGAGTGCAGTGGCCGGCCATCGCAAGTTGACAACGACCAATTGAGATCAATCATTGAAGCTGTTTCTCTTACAATTACACGTGCCTGGTTTTCATTTTGCCCTGGTCCCTACAGGGGACCGGATGGTGCAGGCTGCAGGGTTTTTCCCATCAGTCCCTCAGATCCCCGGATCATTCAACTCTTGTGCCCCTACGTGCACATGTGAGGGTTCCAGATGTTTCTGAATCTCAAATCAGAAGCAGATAAAGCTTTGGCTGTACTGGGGTCCCGATTTTGATATGGAAACACTTCATAAAGTGAAAGGAGAGGTTGCCACTGGCTGTTTATTGTGTCGTGAGGTGGATAAGAATACAGGCTCTGGAGCTGGTCCCCTGAGTTTATATGCCAGACTCTGCCATTTAGCATCTTGGGCAATTTTCTTAGACTTTCTCTGTACATTAGAGTGGAAGTAAAAATAGTGCTTGTCATAGAGCTGTGCCTGCAGCATGGTAAGCCTTTGATAAATGTTAGCTAGTGTTATGCATTTATCGAGCATATAAATATAAGTATTGGAGCCAGAGAGTTAAGACGTAGAGATAGGTGATATAGATGGATAGATAGATAGATAGCTATAGATATATGTGTGAATTTACAAGGATTAAAGTGACGGGGGGCAGAGGAACCCTTGTAGCAATGGAGAAAACTTGCCAGCCTAAAGACATTCACATTCAATGTTTAAAAACAAAACACTGAATGGCCAAAAATCAAATGTTGCACAGTGTTTTGGGCCATATTTTGCCCATAGGCCACCAAACAAGTGAATACAGTTTTTGTTTCAAAAGATAGATTTCCGAAGTTAGTGTCTCTTACCTGCTATACCAAAATAATGCATTAAGGTACAGCCGCTGAATCTATCATTCTGGACAATAGAAATGGCCATACACCAAGTAGCATGCTGAGCAAGTTTTTCAGGGTTTGAAAAGAAAAGAAATCTCTTCAATAATACATAATACAGATTTTTAAATTTTGAGCATGAATGCTGCTATGCTTTAAAAGTGTGTGTCCCCCCAAAATTCCAATGTTGGAACCTAAGACCTAATGTGGCCGTATTAAGAGGTTGGGTCGTTAGGAGGCGATTAAGTCATGAGGGCTCTGTCTCATGAATGGGGTTGGCACCTTAACTAGCTGGCTCCTCTGCCCTTCTGCTTTCCTCATGCGAGCACACAGCGTTCACCCTCCTGCCACGCAAAGGCACAGGAAGGCGCCACCTTGGAAGCAGAGGGCAGCGCTCTCCAGACACCAGCTCTGCGGTGCCTTGATCTTGGACTTCCCAGTCTCCAGAACTGTGAGAAATAAATCTGTATTATTCATACCTTACACAGTCTCAAGCATTTTGTTACAGCAGCACAAACAGATTAAGACAGATACTTATTATTTTTTTAAGGGAGTTGCTTGTTTTGAAATCAGTAATCTCCAGTGAAGAATATTGTTAAATAAAGATAATACCAGCAGGCATAAAATACAGGAAAATAACCCACATCCAGCATTTTGGGGCTGTCTGTCTCCCTGAGTACCACATTTCCACTCTGCCCCAGCCAGAATATCACAAACCACAGAGACAGTTCTGCTCCGATCGACTCCAGATTCTCTCTGCTCTGTACTCACACAGACCTTAGTTCCTTTTCCTGACTACGCACTCCGATGTGACCTCAGCATGGAGGTCTTTTTCTGTCTATTTTTAATCAGCTCTTGACTAACATTTGCAGTCCCCACACCAGCATTTCCCAAACCCTCACTTTTAACACAAGTATAAGATCCGTCTTGTCAATGCAAAAGAGTATAACTCAAATGTACGTGTGACGGGGGGTGTCCAGTCATTGCCCTGAAATATGTCAAATCAGATGGACGAGCCATTAGGGTCTGTGGCTGATCATGTCTTTAAATCTTTATGAATCAGATATCCAAGTAGATGTTACGAAACATTGGGGTTTTTCTGGCTATAAATATTTTAAGCGAGAGAGGGTATGTCAACTGATGTCAAACTGTTGATTTCTAAATAATATCATTTTAAATAAAGTTCCCTTCCTGGTATATGCATATGCATAAAGAATGCATGGTTGATAAGATAGTGGATAAAACACACACCAGATTAACTTTGAAGGATGTTTCAATTCCCACAGGATATAATGGAAATTCCTGAAACTTCTAGTGAAAGAGATAAAACAATGTGTTCTCTACTTTGATGGATAGGATACTAATGTTTTCTCTTCCGGAACACACGTTCCTTAGGAAACAGAAGCTCAAGGTAACGGGTTAAATTTTTAACTGAATTGCTGCCTCCTGCTCTAGGCATATGCGGCTCTGGAAGTTCAGATTTATTTTGGTTACGTATTTGTGGAGGAAATCCACTTCCCTGAGGTTTAAATGGCCTTGAGAACTTGCTTTAGTTGCTCCAAAGCTGTCCTAGCATAATCCTATGTTCGTATACACACACGTACACACACACACACACACGCACACACACACACCCCCCATGGAAACAGAACACGGGCCACCTAGGCTGACACTGGAGGATTGTAAAGGCACGCAGCCCCGGGTCCCAGCACCTGTTTGTTAAACAGTGAAGGAATGGATAGTCAGGTTACGTAAACTGTCCAGCATGGGAACACTTGAGAGAAGGAAGCAAACAAAACACAAGTGCAAGTAACTGGGATCACAATAAGGTGGTGACTTCGGAGGTGGCAGGGACTAGATTTACTTAATTTTTTTGGTAAGGCATCTACCAGATGGAATACCACAGTTAGCAAGTCTCCCACGTGAATTTCCCACTGAATCGTCCTTCTCCATCCTTGTCTTCTGCTCTTGGTGCCCGTAGCCTCCACTTTTGATGCCCACGAGGGACAGCTGGAGGTTCCCGGAGGTTTTCTGAGATCATCTGTCACTCATGTAGACCCTGTGCCTGTGGAGCAGCCGGCTCCGAGCAGCACTGAGAACAGGGGAAGGGGCCCACTGCTGACAGTTAGAAAACGCAAACAAAGAGAAATGGAACAGCTTCACCAGGACGGATATGTATCAACCCCTCTCAACTCACCACCTCGCCTCCTTTAAAATGGGGCACGAAGAGAGATTCTTGTGAGTTTAACAGTGAAAGGTTAAAACAAAAAGTCATAATAAGTATCTGTTCATGACTTGATAACATTTTCCATTTACAAAGCTGTAAAAAAGAGTGTGTGTGCGCGCGTGTGCACGCTTGTGCCTGCAGTACAAATAATCCTTTGCAATAAAGGCATTAGTCTATAGTATTTTATTTCAATTGGATCCAATTTGAACTCTTCAGTTTTAAAATTCAGAGTTCCATTAAACATTAAAGAACAAGACCAGTATCTCACAAGTACAGTATCTCACAACCCAACTATGAAGTTACATTAGTAGCCAAAATAACGTGTAGAAAATACAGTAGGATCTCATTTTTCTTTTTCTTCTGGCTCATGAGTATTCTCTTTGCAAGAAGCAACATCTATTCTACAGTAACGGATTGTGGTAGCTCCAAGAACATTTCTGCATCTCCCCACTAGTACTTATCTATGTGTTTGGGGCTACAACTGCTTTTGTGGATCCACTTACACACATGACTTCTGTGGAGAAGTAAATTCCAGAATGATAGCATTTCCAGGAGCAACTGTTTATTCAGAAAGTGACTCATGGATTATTAATGCTGTCTCAGTTTGAGCATTTATTCCCTCTGGCTTCTTATCAAATTCTCACAGGTAGTGAGACTACTTAAACCTGTGCAATAAAGTGGAAGGAAGGAAGGAAGCCAGGAAGGAAGGAAAGAAGGAAAGAAGGAAGGAAAGAGAAAAAAGATTAAATGAAGGAAAAGAGTAATAAAAAGAAATAAAATTGGTGATGTCTCCTTAAATTTTTTTTTTTTAATGAAAAAAGCTAATGTGAACTCTACCCAGAGTATGCAAAAGATGCATTGTTTGGGCTTTAGTGTGACAAGAGAATGGGTAGCAAGAGTGAGCATTTTTGCAAAGACAAGTGCACAGGTGTAGAGATCCACAGATCTGTCCCAGCTCTGCCAGGTTCTTTCTTTGTCCTTATGCAAGCTCCTTAATTTCTTCGCACCTCAGCTCTCTCCACTGTAAAAGGGAGCATGAGACCTCACTGATAGGGTTATTGAGAGGATTTAATGAGCAAACACGGCCAAGTGCCTAGCGCAGTGCCTCCGACACAGTAGGCTCTGAGTCTTCTGGGAAAGGCAGGAAAGGACAAGGACAAGCACAGCAGGCCCTCGAGGGTCACAGGGAAGACGAGTAGTTGGAGCTCATAGCTCTAGTCCTCGGACAAACACAAGTCCCTGATCATCAAAAACTGATTAAAATGTCAAGACCTCAGGCTGTCTGTATGGCTTAATTTATGAAAAAGGAAACCTTGATCTTAGAAAATTAGTCTGCTCTCCACCCTTGTTTGGCCATTGTCCATTCTGTTCCACAGAAGACAGAGCCTCTCCGCATTTGCAGACTCCACCAGGACATCTGGTTGCCTGGAGCCTTAACCTTTGTCCAGTGTTGTCTACAAAGGCACAAGAATATTGCTAATAGCCGAGTTCTGTGTCTCTCCAACAATAGAAATCTTATTGCTTGCTTTTCATGAGGCAATTTTTGAGTTTTGATGGTCTCTTCCAGACCCGCATCAATAAAGCGTGTCTTATGTAGCGGCAGTCTAACTAAATTTTTGCCGTGGCTAACATTCTTCATATATTTTCAACCCAGTTCATGGCTAAGATGTAGACTTTGGTGTCTATGGATGACAACATGGTTTAAATCACTTTATAGTTCCTACTCACCATTAGTCCATCACTTAGTTGCTCATTATATCATTAATAAGCTACTTGATGGTTCTGATTGCAATAAAATGCTAGGGAACAAACTAAAACTAAGTGGAAAATATCACAATAGAAGATTTTAGTGTTATGTCAAATTGTAGTTAACAGAATCAATATAATGGTAAGCATATTTCAGAATAAAATTAATTTAACACTGTTACGAATGAAGGCTGAATAGAGCTCAGAAGAAATAGGCTTGAGCCATGAAGGCAAATACATCTAGGTTCTGATGTTATGTTATGTTGTTTTGTTATGTATGTTATGCTATTTTATGTTATGTTATGTTATGATGTTATTTCATTGAGACAGAGTCTCACTCTGTCTCCCCTGGTAGAGTGCAGTGGCAGTGGTGTAGGTCACTGTAGCCTCAAACTCCTGGGCTCAAGCGATCCTCCTGCCTCAGCCTCCCGAGTAGCTGGGATTGCAGGCACGTGCCACCACGCCCAGCTAATTTTTCTATTTTCAGCAGAGATGAGGTCTCACCTCTTGCTCAGGCTGGTCTTGAACTCCTAGGCTCAAGCAATCCTCCCACCTCAGCCTCCCAGGGTGCAAAAATTACAGGTATGAGCCACTGCCCTCGGCCTCAATGTCATTTTAAACATTTAAATGTCCTACAAGCTGTGTGACCTAGAACAAATTACTTAAGTGTCTATACCTGTATCCTCATCTGTAAGTTAAGAGTAGTTATACATATCTAGAGATTAAATGATATAACAAATATAAACAACTGTGCACTAATAAAATGGTGGTTTATTACAGGTACTAACATTATTATTATAAGTTCAAAAGATATTCAGAACTGACGTCTGTACTTTATTACGTGACACGGTGTCAAATTCAGCCTTAGGGACAATTTTTACTTTATCTCTTTGCTATACCAAAGATTAGATGTTGATGAAAATGGGAAATGATAATAACCTCCAAGAACAATTATTTTTAAAAAAAAGATCATCTGTATAGTTTTGATAAAGTATTCAGAATAGTCTTCCAAATCAAGGGATTTGGGCACTAATTAGATAGACCGTGGGAAAATGGAAGCTAAGAAAACACGTATGGCAATAGCTAAAGTCAACAGAGTCTGTGCAACTGACCAGCACCCAGAGACCCATAGAAGCTGGAGCTGAAGAATGAGGCAAAGGATCATGGGACCAGGACGATAAACAGGGACTAGGGCTCTGGAGGGGACAAGGGGAACAAGCCAGGAAGCTGTGAATGGCACTAACACCAAAACAAGCACCTCAATTCCAAGGAAGCCTCCCTCCTCACCAACAGATCAGAACAAAGAAGTGTTATTAACATCATCGCCAACATCAATGGATAACGTTTGGTGAACACTCACCGGGTGTCAGGTAGCTCTAAAGCCCATAAGGTTCCACTAGTCTCACCAATCCCATCTGCAGATAAGGAAACCCAAGTTCAGTGAGTTTAAGTAACTTTCCCAGCACCAAGCGTTCAAGGCAGAGCCAGCACTCCTGCTGGTTGGCCTGACACCAAATTCCATCCTCTTAACCAAAGCAAACGCACGATGACAATGACACACAGAGAAACAGCATTTTGGGAGTATTTTCATTTGCCTCCCAGGAGTGCACACGAGTCTGGCCGGTTGCAGGGCTGCCCTGGTGCTGGCTTTGGCTCACGCCAGCTCTGGATTGTGTACAGTGACTTCACACGGGTGACACAGTAGGAATATTTACACTACGGAAATTGGCAAATACTACGAATGGGATTTTTTGGTTTTCCCTCAGGAGCTGGTTATTAAACATGCACCACACCATGATCTGGAGGCCTTAGGTGGTGATACAAACAGTGTGAGTGTCTGGTCACTGAATTCACTTCTGTTCTTCGTCTTGTTTTTATTTTGAGGAAAGTGAATATCTCAAGCAATCAAACTCCCATACGTTCATGCATCCTTTCTTACTTTCTCACAACTTTTTACTGATTAAAGAGAAACTCATATTTGAGCAGAAACCCAAGTGACATTTATAGTCTAGGTGCTAGGATGGATACTTCTATCTTTTTAGGAAATATGCCATTGGTTTTCTATGCTTTATGATACCACATGTCCTGTGAGTTATTATATTATGAACGGGCAAGTCTATTAAAAGAAATAGTATTTTTTAAAAGTATTTATTGTTACAAAAGAACAAACTGTTTTGACAGAGCTGTGACTCCCCAAGTAGTATATTGGGCCATTTCATCACATATGTTGAAAACCACCCTAAACCAAGGACTCTGTCATTGGCGGGTAATAGAAAGTTCTCAATCTCGAGACTCTCACAGTGTGGTAGCAGAGAGATAGAAACTTGAGCAGCACTTACAGTTTAGTGTGCTGAGTGCCGCGATACAAGTCTGTGTGGAGGGTTCAGGGAGAGCAGAAGCCACACACTAACTCCGGGTGGGCAAATCGCTGGACGTCTTTTCAGACAAGGCGAGGTTGGAATTTGCAGGATAGGCATCAATATGCGGACAGGCACGGAAAAGGGGGAAAGCAGAATGTGATTAAAGATAAACTAAGCATCGTGGTGAACCTTAGACGGCAGTCACAGCTACTACGGGAACGATAAATTGGGCTGCACCATGGAGGAAGTGGGGAACCGAAAAGAAACGCCTCCTCCGTCTGTGTGATGAGGAGTCACAGGGCAGGTGGAAGGAGAGGGAGGAGGCGGGATCGCAGACTCTGAAACACTCCGCAGAATCGATGACAACAGACTGAACGCGGGGCTGGCAGGGAAGAGAGTGTGGACTTGAGGGAGACTTGGGGGTGTGAACAGGCCACCTTTGGCCTGACTTGCTGGGAGAAGAGGATAGAGCAGAACGTGCGGGTAGTGACAGCCCAGGCTTCAGAGCTCCTTCTCATTCCGTGACTTCAGTACTACAGCTGTGACTGTGTCCTCCCACGTAAACAAGGACACGCCTGCCTCACCCGGTGACCTGGAGCATCAGATGGAAATAAGGGTGAAGTATAATGTTTGCTCCCATTCATTTGGTATTAGGGCATGTGACCTTTCTTGCAACTGGCACAATGCTTGGTACCTACTCGATAAAATTCTTGTTCAGTGAGGAAGAAAGAGGGATCGAGGAAGGCTCGGAGGACGGAGAGGTTAGGAAAGACACGCAGCTAAGTTCCGTAGCTCGTCAGCAGGCAGGCTGCATTTCTGAAAACGTGGAAAGAATACTGATGCGGTTCCTGGCTTGTGGTCCCAACTGATGCTTTCTTCCATTTCGGCTGCTCCAGTTTCACCCCAGGGAAATGGAGAGAGGGCCATTCCATCGCAGCGTTCGTCCCGGTGAAGGCCAACCTGTTTATAGTTGAGGGACAGCAGAACACCTATTTCTAGCAGTGGCCAAGCAATGGGAATTCTGACTGTTGATGTGGAAAGAAGCTCAGAGGTTTTAAACTCAGTTCGTGCTGTGAAATGGCCCCCGCGTTACGGAACAAGGCCTTGTGCTGCTGGAGTCGCCCTTTCATGCATCCTCCCCTTCTTATTCAGGCGTCCCACGCTGACCTGAGAAAGCACAAAGCCATTTCTGCCGCGAGCTGCTATCCTCACTCCGCCCCTCAGCCAGTCTGTTTCTGTAGCTGCCATGTCCGAAGTGGGTGGCCGGTTCCCTGACACATAGGAAATGATTTTCAGGAGGTGTAGAGGAAAGAGCAAAGCCTTAGGAAATGGAAGAAGGTAAAATAAAACTTATAATTCAGACAAAGGGTGTGTGGATTGTCTCTTCTTAAGACTGAAAGGCAGGGACAGCTGATTTAATCATTTCTAGCTGATTCTCCACGTAGCCTCTGTGTTCGGAACACCGTGAAACACTCCCTGTTTTCTTAAAGGCAGAAGGCTTAGCTTGAGAGTTTCAACAGACTCTACGTGTCTCCTTCTCACCCTGTCATACCAAGCTATGCACATCAGGATTTTGTTTTTGAATTATTGTTTCTTAAGTATGAGAAAAGGAACAAATAAAATAGTGGCTTTCCTAGTGCATTTCAAAAGCATTTATGAGAACCTCAGCGATCAAACTTATTTTGTCTGAAGCTATATCAGTTGCCATCATCCTTCCAAAGCAAAGAGTGTCTTGATGAGCAGAAGGCTGAGTGGTCCCAAAGGTGAATTTGTGGCTATGGCCTTTTCTCATTTTCCTCTTCCTCCATTCATAAAATGTAAATTTAATTGTCTGGAAATGCTGACAGGTGTTCTAAATTTCTCTTTGCATGACATTATGAACAAGACTCATTTATTCATGTCCTAAACTATAATACAAGCCTCCTAGAAGTGAATCGCTCTAATTAGGATCAGGTGCCTAACCATTTCATGTTAAATAGGTTTGATGGGCCAACAGATTGGGAGGAAATTGTCCTTCAACCTGTTGTCTCTCTCTTTCCTTGGAATTTATTCCCAACAATTGAGGTGTTTCTATGGTTTATAATATGTAGTATTTTAGCCCTAATTCCAATTTAAAAACTCGGAGCTGCGTAACTTTACTCTCTCTTGAGGTTAAACTGCAGATTTCCTTCCTGCCTAATACAGGAAACCAGGTTCAAAATATCTGGCCCTGGGACACTGAACCATCCTTAAAAAAATACACACTGTTTTAAAATAAAAAAACATATTTAGTTTCATATATCTGGAAAGCTTCTACTTGGGGCCGAAGTCTTTTCCTAAAACAATTGTCTTCGGGTTTTCTTATTTTACTTGAAAAGTAAAAATCAAGCAAGTAATTATTTTTCAATAATTTTTGCCTCCGGTAATAAAAGTTCAGGCAAAGTAAGTGATTATGTAAAAGGAAGGAAATACATGAGTGGCTGAGAGTCTGGGTCTCAGGGGAAATGATTAATAAGCCAATTAACTTGTTTTCCAAACAACTATTTCTACAGAAAATGGGAAACCAGCCTATGAATGACATTCTGGTCCAGCTCACTTCATCCCATTCTCCGCTGTGACATGCCTCCCTCCCCCTGTAGACAGGCTGGGTTAGAGAAATCAGTCTTCACTTACGGTCTGCAGGAGTGAACCTGAAATCAACTGCGAGTTCTCATCTCCCTAGGGCTTCCTGGGAAGCAGTCACCTCCTCTCTTCTCAATATCAAATAGAGATAAAGAGCTTCAAAATTATTATTATAAAAGGATTTGGTTTTTCAAATTCATTTCTTCCTTTTGTAGGCAGGTGTGATGACAATACAGGAGACTTCCTGGAAAGATTAAGCTTGGGAATGTGAACCATTTCAGAATTTACATAAAGAGTGCAGGACTCAAAATAGAGATTTGCTCTTTCCATACATAATCTGCTGTAATTTTCCAAGGAACCTTCCTTTTTCTTTTCAAGGAAATTAAATTGAAGCAGAATTACCTTTCACAAAGACAAAAATTGGGTGGGCTCCTATCTGTTTCACCCAAATAGTCTCTTTACTTCCCAAAGTGTCCAGGCCTTGCTGTGCTGGTCACGTGATCTGACCACAGTTCCACTTACAAAGGTCTCGCACTCTGCCCAGGCCTGGGGGGAAAAATCACACACATCACTTCCGGCTGATAAAACATAACCAGCTCTCTGCCTGATCACTAGCTTCTCATATATCCTTCATTGCTTGAAACCTGTTCTTTTTTTCTTTTTATTGGGAATGCACCCCACTGGTAAAAATGTTTTCAGCATCTCCAATACATTTATTTGTAAGCTATAAATATATATTACTCTCTGAATATATTATGTATACTTAGAAATATACAGCAAAATGGAACTTGAAAAGTTGTTAGATAAAATTGTGAAAGGCCATTATGTGGTTTGAATGTGTCCCCCAGATTTCATGCTTTGGAAACTTAACACTCAATGTGATAGTGTTGAGAGGTGAGGCCTTTAAGAAGTGACTGGATCCTGAGGGTGCTGCCTTTGTAAATGGGTTAATCCATTCATGGATCAACGGGTTAATGGGTTGCCATGGGAGGAGAATTGACAGCTTTATAAGAAGCGTGTGAGAGACCTGATGCGGCATGTTGGCATGCTCAGCCCCTTGTGATTCCCTGCGCCACCCTGTGACTTTGCAGAGAGTCCCCACCAGCGAGAATGCCCTCACCAGATGCAGCCTCTTGACCTTGACCTCTTCTCAGCCTCCATAACTCTAAGAAATAAATTCTTTTTCTTTATAAATTACACAGTTTTAGGTCCTGTGACAAGTAACAGAAAACAGACTGATAGCCATTGATTTGGACTGAGCTCCTGCACTAGAC
>CAUYSK010073562.1:0-28701 GCA_963575035.1 Avahi laniger | reverse complement strand
TGAAACTTAATGATATAGTTGACATTTTTTTCCCTAGTAAATCTTGGAAATCTATTGTATATCTTCCATTTACAGTGCATCTCAATTTGCAGTAGCTGCATTTCAAACACTCAGAAGCCACATGTGACTAATGTCTATAGTATTGGACAGCAACGATCTAAGTAATAATATGTCTTCTTCTAGGTCCTGTAATCCCAGCTCTACCTGGCACCTAGAACGCCTTCATTAAATGTGTGTTTGATTAAGCTGTATCTTTACTCTGTTAACTGGGATTTTCCTCTTAGCTTTAAGCATTTCTGTAGAGTATTATAATAGCTTCATCAGAAATTGATAATACATGGCATAATGAACATTTGAGTTTTTGGTTTGTAAATCCATATCTCTGCTTTTGTGCAAGTGCCTTAATCTGTATGGACTTTTTCTTAATTGTTAAGCTGATTTTGTAGCCTGGGGTTGTGTGGTCCACTTGTCTACATTGCCGGTGTGCTTGGCTCATAAGTGGTATTCAACCCATATAACATGAGTAAGTCATTATAGGTTTCTTATCTTTCCTCATAAATTGCAAATTCTTGAGTAGCCATAATATTACTGTGTGAACCTTCTTAGCATTAGGTGCACGGTATGTAGGTGTGTGGCTATATGTGGGACATTAGGGAAGCATATTAAATATTTGATACCTTTTTTTTTTTTAATGATAGTCTCTTTCCAGGGTATCTGTTAATGGAAGCATTCCCCATCCTTCATGTTAATACTGTTTGCTTTTTAGACCTAAGCACAGAAAAGTAGTTGGAAGTTGAAAGATAGAAGGTCCAGGGTTTCAAATTCAGTTAATGGGAGTTTGTTTTTACCAGGTAGGTGGTTCTAGGTCCCCCGTGGGTCACGTATGGAACAGCCTGTGGCTTCTGATGGAAAAAGATCTGAAAGGGCTTTTCCGTTTGCACTGCCAGGGCAGTAGTGTGGCAAATCCAGGCTGGCATGGCCTCTGGGGAGTGATGCCTTGATGTTTGAGCCACTATATTAGACTTCTGTTCCAGGTGTCTTGTATTAGGGTAAGTGACAGTGTGTTTGCATGCCATGTCTTCACCACTATTCAAGGATTAACTGCTCAGAGGATTGTCACTGGGCCTTGAGGCCTCCTGGCCCAGCTGAGCCTCGGCACCTGTTTCACCCCACACCCTGGGGCCGCTCCTGCAGCCCCCCCCCACCGTCCCCATCTGTTCCTGTCTCCTGTTCTCGCCTGTCCTGAAGGTTTTTCCCATTCCTCCTTAGCCTCAGCTCAGGGAACAGCTTCCTTATTTTCCTTCTTTTTTCCCCTTTAGTTCTGTGGACTCAAGTCCCTGGGCAGCAGGGGAGATAGGGTCCACCCCTCTCCAGACGCCAAGTACTGGTTCCTCTTGGACCCAGCTGTTACAGTGGCTTTTTATTTTATGAAGGTTTTTAAAATAGTCTAATGCTATTCATTTGCAGTTAATTGTGATCGTTTTCATTGTTGGCCTAGTTCCTGAAGGAGAGTCAAAGAACCTGACTTACTTTCAGAATGGAAATAGCCCAGAAGACTCACACTGCGATTGCTGGAAGGTCTCCTGTGGTGACTGCGGGGCTGTCAGAAGCCAGTAATGAATGGGGTGCTCTGGAGCTGGGGCTTGTGCGGGGCCAAGGCGCAGAACAGATGGGGAAGCAGCTAATAGCCAAACAAGTGAAGGATCAACGTGCCCTCCCTAACCTGTAGGTTCAAAGGGGACATCCCTTTGTGTTCATTCCGTTTAGACTCCAGGGTGTGTATATTTCCTATCTGTAGGTTCATGAAGAGAATTTAGCTGCTGACTTCAGAAATGGACTGAACAGACAGAAATGCAAACCTCAGCTGTGATGTCGAAGTTCTAGGCACCTCTTTTGCTGTGGCATCTGAGATGACAGACTGAGCACGATTGAGTAGGTGAGAAGGCACCAAAGTATTCGTCGGTATTCTTAGGTTGCAAGTGACAGAAACCCAACTTGAACTAGCGTAGGCTAGAAGAAGAATGCCTTGATTTATGTGACCTGCGCTAAAAGGATGTGGCATAGCAGGCCCTGAGGGCCCCCTGGTTCACCCTCAAATCAATTTTCAGTCCAGGGCTAGCTAGATGGGGTCTTGAGCTGCCAGGCTAGGGGTTTCCCATTTCCCCACCAGAGAGGAAAGTCTCTTCTCTCCCAACCCCAAAAATCCCAGGGAGAATCTCTGAATAGCCCAGGGAAGCAGCGACTGCCAGAATGATCTGGTTGGGGTGGGAGGGAGGGTAGGAGGAGAAGGCTGGGCCCAGCTGAGCACGCCACTGACATCACAGACCCACTGCAGCACAGGTGACTGTATTATGCTAAAGGGAATGGAGGGGCTGCCTTCAAGTGAGCCGGCATCCCCTTTCTGTTGACTGAAGACGAGAAGTGTCCTTTTTTGAATATACGATGTTCGAATAATATCCAAACATGATAGTTGGGACAGAAGATGAATTATTTTTTTTTTTTAATTTCAGCATATTATGGGGGTACAGATGTTTAGATTACGTATGTTGCCCTTGTCCCCCCCTTACCCCCCCAAGTCTGAGTTTCAAATATGTCCATCCTTCGGGTGGTGCGCATTGCACTCTTTGTGTATGCATATACCCGTCTCTCTCTCCTCCCCCCTACCCCTGCCCAACATCCAATAGATGTTATTCTTATATGTGCACTTATGTGTTGATCGGTTAATGCCAATTTGATGGTGAGTACATGTGGTGCTTGTCTTTCCATTCTTCGCTACCTCACTTAGTAGAATGCGATCCAGCTCTATCCAGGAGTATACAAGAGATGCTATATCACCATTGTTTCTTAAAACTGAATAGTACTCCATGGCAGAAGATGAATTTTTGGGCTTTCTGTCCACTCCCTTACTCCTGCTCCTAGGGCATCAGCATTCACAGAATCTTTTTTATTAACTTATTTATATATCCCTTATTCTGAATAGTATTTAAGACATGGGTGCCTGGGTAAAGAGATTCATTCAGCAGGCCAAAGGGAACCACTGTGATCACCGTAAATGACATTTCCAACATTCCAGATTGTGAGAGTCCAAGTTATCCTCATTTTGAAACTGAATCAAAGAACCAATGATATATGTGAGAAGCCAGCTTTTAGCATTTAAATCTTTCTAGAGTAAAAACAAGGATTAAATATAGCCATGAATAGAGCCTATACTCTCACTTACTCTAAAAATATTTTTCATAACCAAACACTTTGTATGTGGACCTCCTTTTTACTTTTTTACATTTGATCTTTTTCAAAACAGCTTCACTGAGACGTAATTTATGTTCCGTAAAATTCACCAATTTCAGTATGCAATTCAGTGATTTTTAATAAATTTATAGAATTGTGCAACTGTCACTACAATCTAATATTAGAACATTTCCCTCACCCCAGAAAGATCCTTTATGCCATTTGCAATCACTTCCTGTTACCATTCTCAGCCCTAGGCAACCACTAATCTACTTTTTGTTTCTATAAATTCGCCTTTTCTAGACATGTCATAGAAATGGAATCATGCAATGTGTGGTGTTCTGTGTCTTTGTTAGCATGTCTCTGATCTTTATCCTTGTGCCATCATGGTTCAGCATTTCATTCCTTTTTATTGCTGGATAGTATTCCATTATATGGAAATGCCACAGTTTTTTAAATCTCATTGACAGCTATTTTAGTTTCGATTTTTCCACAGTTATGAACACTGCTGCTATAAATGTTCACATACAAGTCTTTGTGTGGACATATGTTTTTCATTTCTCTCATGCATAGGAATGGCATTGCTGAGTCACATAAATTTATATTTAACTTTTTAAGAAACCATGGGACTGCATTTCACAATGGCTGTGCCATTTTACATTTTCCCCAATGTGTTTTGGGGATTGGACCTGTACTTTTAAACTTGATGTGTTCTTTGGGGTTTCAAGATGGGCGAAGCTCAAGGAATGACTTCGGAGGAGGGAAGCTAAGGTGTTTACCCACTTGTGGCACGTATGCCGTGCCATTGGGGGTTGGTTGCTGGGCATGGGCAGGACAGTTTTTCTCTTGTTAGGTGAACACAGTGCTGTGTTCAGAAGGGGACATTGAAATGAACATCAAAAGATAAGAAGCATAGAGGGCATTTTAGAGATCATCTTAAAAATAATTTCAATATAAGGGATTATCAAATGGAGTTTGTTAGTCCTGGAATGATTGTCATATTCGAGAGGTAGCTTGTTTTGATTAAGGCCATGCTTGTAAATTGGATGGATTCAGGACAGGAGGTGACCTTGGGACTTTTCTTTGGTAGGCTTATTGGAGCATGTGAACAGCAGATTTGACAGACCAGAGCCACAGCCAATTTTGTATCAGTGCCGCTGGCTCTGGCTGATTCATGGACAAGTCCTGGTTGATGGCAGGCTTTATTCTCAAAGAAGAATGATATATTTGGTTCTCAAGAGAAATGTCATACCCTGGATAAAGGCGAGTTGTGAATATAGGAGATTAATGGTCTCAAGAGAGTTTTACTACATGATTATTATGATATGGTCTCTGAGTGACATTTATGGTTTAAAAAAAATGTGCTCATTTATTTTCTTTGAAAAAAATGTGAGATATTAGAGTGTTTTAGAAAGGATTCATTGCCAAAATGAAACTATTGTTATATCTTTTTTTTTTCGTTAAATGTTTTATCATCTGGGAAATCTTTTAACAAACGTGCACCTCAGTTAATTCATAAAAGAGATGACATATATGAAAGCACCCAGCCCATAATTAAGGCTTGGTAAAGTTTGCTTGTTTATTCATTCAGTCAGTTATTATTCATGTGTATCTGGTTTGCAGAATAAATAAGACTTATAAGATGTAATCATAAAACAGCTTTGTTTTGTGTTCTGCTGTCAAAATTATTCAGTGAAGTTAGTATATTCCTTGCATCTGGATGAAATCTATGACTTTTCTGATTCTCAGATTTTAAAAAGTTCTATAGTCAATTTCAATTGCTAAATAGTCTCAATTCAGAACTTGGGATGCCCAATTTCCTGTAATGATAAAAAGTTGAAATTTGATTTAAAGTTCACTATCTTTCCCTTTTCACCCCACTGCCCTGCCTCCTCCGTGCTCCCTTCACGGTGTGTGATCCCTTTAGTCCCCTTATGGGAGCACTAGGGGTAGGGTGGGGGAAGGTGAGAGGTGAGAGGGACAAGAAAGTTCTTACCTGGCTGGTAAATGGTACTGCAGCAACTATAGCAAGACAGAGCCACATTCTGAGTCTGACATGTGTTTGTTTTGAACTGTCTCTTGCTCTTGGGCTCTTTCTGGGGATGTTATTGGCTGCATTGTGTTCTTCCCCATTCATATGCTGAAGTCCTAACCCTCAACACCGGAGAATGTGACTGTGTTTGGAGATCGGGCCTTTAAAGAGATAATTAAGGTAAAACAAGGTCATGGGCGGGCCCTAATCCAATGTGACTAGTATCGTCATAGGAAGAAGAGATTAGGATGTAGACACACAAAGAAGAGAACACATGAAAACACAGGCAGAAGGCAGCTATCTACAGGCAAAGGAGAGAGGCCTCAGAATGAAACCAATCCTGTTGACAACTTGATCTTGGACTTTATTTTCTGTTGTTTAAGCTGCCCAGCCTGTGTGCTGTGCTGTGGCAGCTCTAGCAAACTAATGGAGGGACCCTCTGGAGATCCTCTCGTCTCCCTGTTCCACTCCTGGGCCACCATGGGGACCCCTCACCTGCAATTGCCCTAATGAAGGAGATGAACTCGCCTTTGGTTTGTTGCTTCTCCATCAGGGAGTCAGCTTCTCTCTGCCCTCTTTGCCCTTCTAATCCAGCCTGTTACACAGAATCTAAGACAACTTACTACCCTCTGTTCTGAGTTGTCTACATCTACGCGCAAATAAACTCCAGCATTCAGGGTGATCACAACAGAGCATTGCCAACATTGCCTATCTTTCCTTCCCATCCTTGAAGCATGGGCCACTTTCTCTCCCATGTTTTAGATTTTCCAGGCATGGATCAGATACCCATCTAATTTCTTTAGTCCTGTAAGCCTCTTTCATGAGCCTATGTGGATGTGGAAGGAATCATTGCATAATTCTCTCCAAAGAAAGATCCTCCCCAACCTCCATATGCTCTGACCCTTTTAGATCTGATGTGGATGGGGGAATTCAGAAGCCCTATTACCAGTGTTCAGTTAAATTCTCTGAACATTTGCATTTTGGACTGGCCACTTTCTTTGGAATAAATGACCTATATATCTTTGTGCTTCTAATTTAACATTTAGTATTCATTCATTCATTTATCATTTATTCATTCAGCCATAGCAAACTTTAGCTGAGTGTTGACTATGAAGAGAGCCTTGCTGAGGTCAGAGGTGAAACCTTGGCCTCCTCTAGGATGGACATTTTCCTGACTGTGGAGCTCCCTGACTAGCAGGGCTAGGATATCTCACGTGCAATAATAGAGCAGGCATGTTGGTTTGGGGGAATCCGTGGCCTGCCCACAGCTTTCTCCAGAATCAGGCTGATAAAATCTCTACCTGAGAACTTGCCTCCATAGTTCTATTTGTTGATCCTTGCTCTACCCTGACTCTAACACTGTGTTATTGAAAATGGTCGATGCCTTCGGCTAGGCTTAGCATGTGGTTGGGGAGATGCTGCAACGAGAGGGAAAGGGGCAGACAGGAAGGAAAAAGGAGGGGCAAGCTGGCAAGACTTCATAGGCCAGATGAGCTGGGGTTTTTAAAGCATCTTAGTGCTTCCATCTGCACATGGTGAAACCTAATTATTATGTTGCATTTACACAAATCCCAACGAAGCTAACTGATGTCAGAGTGCTCATCCTCCTCGGTGCACTTGAGATCAAAGAGAGCCTTGCTGAGGTCAAAAGTGAAGTCTAAAGTCTATCTAAGCACCTAATCCGTATCTTTGTCCTACACATTCATTTGTGAAACATTTATTGATTATATGCTAGGGCCTGAGTATAAGCAACATAAAATTCTACCCTGAAAATCCTCTATTCCAAAGTAAATGGGCAGTCTGAGATGTAAATTGTCAAATTCTCTGAAAACTGGTAACAGGGCTCTTGAAATCCTCACTCACATGCAGGGTCCAAAGGGGTCAGGCTGGGAGAGGATCTTCCTTTGGAGAGAACTATGCAATGATTCTCATCACGCCTACTGTCTTAGTCCATTTTCTGTTGCTATAACAAAATGCCACAGACTGGGTAATTTATGAAGAAAAGAAGTTTATTCGGCTCGTGGTTCTGGGTTTGGGAAATCCAAGAACATGGTGCCTGGCATCTAGCAAAGATCATCCCAT
The DNA here is from genome assembly GCA_963575035.1 of Avahi laniger. Classification (NCBI taxonomy): domain Eukaryota; kingdom Metazoa; phylum Chordata; class Mammalia; order Primates; family Indriidae; genus Avahi; species Avahi laniger. The sequence goes on along the minus strand of CAUYSK010073562.1, from coordinate 21,359 downwards.
GGCAAAGGGCAAGCAAGCCGAGCTTGCTTTGATAACAACCCACTGTCATGAAAACCACCTCACTCCATTGTAATGGCATTCATCCATCCACGGGGTGCAGCCCTCATGGCCCAGTCACCTCTTCAAGGTCCCATCCTTTACTGCTGTTACAGTGGCAGTTCAGTTTCCAAGACATGAACTTTTGGGGCCACATTCAAACCATAGTACCTACTCCGCTTCATGCGTAAAGCTTAGGGGACCCCTTGGAGTGATTGGACAGGTATCTGACCCTTACCTGGAAAATCTAAGAAGGGTGTACCCCATTTTGTGGGACAGATGGACAAAATGCCCTTTTCTCGTCAGCTGGCCTGAATCCTGTGTTTCTTTTAAGGCCAGTTAGAATCCTGCCCCAATTATGAAGACTTCTCTGATTTTTTCCGACCTGTCAAGCTTTCCACTCTTTGTATTTCTGCAGTATTTAACACCTAATTATGAGGTGGTTTTTAAAAAGATGATTATTCCCTATTCGTACCCTTGGTCGGCTTGGAGTCGTCCTCAGGGCCAGCTCAGAGTTCCCAGAACCTAAATGTTTGTATGTGCTTAAAATTCTGTCTTGCTAGGGTGAGGCGAATCTGCTGTTGATGAAGTAAGTTGGGCAAGGGGGACCAGCACCCAGGCTCCGCTTCCCATTCAATACTCTTAATTCCAGCAGCAGCGACATAACTCTTAGGCACAGCAGCGTCTTAGAGGCAGAGACTGGAAGCAGTTTCTACCAGTGGGAGGAGTCCTGATGGCATGAGGTGCTGTGTTGTTAAGGATGTCTTTATTGGGAAGGTCGGTCTGGAGAAACCTTTCACAGAATGTATTTGTTTTGCTGGATCGAGAGAATTGAATGTTTGCAGAGCTTTTGGTTAAAATTCCATCTTTGTTGCAGAGAGATTATTGTCTGAGGAAACAGTCAAGCACTTGAGGGAGAAGAAGTAGATGCTGACAAGGAGAGAAATACTATAGTTTTTTATGTTTGTTTAGCACTTTTTTCAGTGGTATGGATTTTAAGTCTGATGTTCTTTTTAACTTGGAAGACAAAAATCCTGAAGCCTGTCTGGGGACGTGTGTGTTAGTGTTCTGGTGTTGCTGAGGTGTCTGTAGAAGTATCTTCATATTCCGTGAGGGAAGGATTAGCTAGAGGACATTGTTATTTACTCTGCTTCTCTAATTCTGAAGTGATTCAGAGGAAATTATTTTAAAGCACTGCCTTTGAATCTCATGGCTTGGTTTCTTGGATGCTAGTGTATTCTTGTGATTCAAGAAGAATGTCCATGTGTGTACAGCTACCGTCTGTGTCTGTGAGTTAATATTGTTCCTTAGTGGCTGTGGGTAACCAGATGCTTGCTCAAGTAGAATTAGAGTGCAGAGGGCTCCCCTCTCATTGCTGCTTCCTCCACCCTCAGTATTGTGGAAGATTCACACACAGCTGATGCTTGAAAATATTGGTCATGTCTAACTTGTCCAATTTCTCTTGAATGAAGGTGTAAATTATAGGTGTGATGTCATTAATTAAGTATAGAACAGTGGTTCCCCAATCTAGTTGAGTGTCTAAATTAGCTGAGAAATTAAAAAACAAAAACAAACACAAAAGACAGGTTTCTGGGCCTTACCTGATTACAGAACACCGGGGCGGGGCTCCCACAGGCCCTTCATGTGCTGATATGCAGTGGTACCACTGCTGCAAAATGGTCCCTGGATGAGATGTGGGTGTTGGGTTGGCGATGGGTGGGAGTAGGAGGAGCTTGAAGATCAAGAGAGGAACCACTTCCTTCTATTCACTTCAAATCAGTGGTGGGTTGCAGTAGAGAAATAGCTAAATAAAGAAAATCTCCTAGAAGCTATCATATTTTAGCATTTTAAGACCATTGATGACTTTCATTCCTTTTAAATTCTGTTTTCATCATTCTATAGGTTTCTAACTTGGAATTTTCCTAATTGTAAAGATTGGAGAAGGTAATGGAGATTATTAAGCTTTTTTTTTTTAAATAACAGCTGTGTTGAGATATCATTTACATACCATTTAATTCACCTCCTGAAAGTATACAATTGGATTGTTTTCAGTATGTTCACAGGTTGTTTAACCATGACAACAAATTTTGGAACATTTTTATCACCCCCTAAAGGAAAACTTAATGTCTTTTGTAAGTTATTTTTTAATACTCAAAGAAGTTTAACTTTTTTGTTCATGATAAAGTTCTATAGGTTATTATGAAGGTTTTTCTGATTCAAGTTAGAATTATATCAGACAGCGTTATCCCATGTTAAGCTCTATTTGAAATTTACATTATTTTTTAAAGGGAAAATGAATCAACCATGTTTTTGTATATAGTCTTTCAAATGAGATGGAAGAAACAAGAATGTACGTCTTCTCACTGCTCCATCCTCACCCATCAGTGTGACATCCATCATATGATGATTGGCAACTGGTGATGTTTCATGTTTCAGTGACTTATTTTGAATTAAGCAGGTAGTACCCTGACTAATATTTCTGCTAAGTGAGAAGGTGTGCTTTATTCTGCTTGAAATAGGAGAGTTCATTCAGATAACTTTTCCATAGATGTGTGATCCTTTTTCTTTCATTTCCAAATTAGGCTGCTGTCCAGTTTTACTGCAATTCTTTTGAAATAAGCATCCTGATTAAGTGGCTTTTCCTAGGGCTGCCATTTGCGTAGCCTCACTAAACTGGGAGTTGTCACTGTACTCGAGATAGGCTGTAGCCCAGCCTGGGCTTTGGAAGTTAGGGATTGGGAATTGGGGCTGTAAGATCCCAACTGATCCAAGGAAGGAGAGTCCCCGATTTACTCAGGGTTCATTTTTGGGAAGAGGAGATGCTGAGACAGAGCAGGGGCCAGGTTGCTTCCCGATAGTTATGGCTTTCAGGCATTAGGTCCTTTCACAAATACCAGGAAAGCAGTGATCTGTTAATAACTTAACCCCCCTGGCTACAGTTCGTGTTTCCAGAGTTGCTATTCTGTGAGATTCCAGAACGTTTTTTCCTTTGACACCCATGTCTATCATCGTGGAGTTGTGCCCATGGACCACCCAGCTGTCACACACCCGGAGCCGTGGGCCTCAGGAAGATATTCATCTAGCAGTTAATACCTTCCTCTGGGAACTTTTGGAATTAGTTACTTTATTTAATCCTCTTCAAATAAGAGTTTGCATACTTCTTGCTGCATGCTTATAAAAAAGAAAGAAAGCCGAAGACAAATACATGCAAAAAAAAACTAACACAAGGCCCATGAAACCCCCATGACCTCAAACAAAAATCTTGCCCATTGTTGCCCAAGACCTCGTGTTCTGCGAATCTGTGAATGAAGGAATGCTTTGGGTGGTTCTGCCATGGCAGGCCACACAGTTTGTGGATTCTCCAAGCCTTGGCTTCTCTTTTCTCCCTTCCTGTTGCACTCATTTGGCCTCTTTCCTTGGTTATTAGCACTTCTGCCGGAGGGTAGAAGGACTTAAACTCGAAGGGTGATTTCCATTTTCTAGCAGTAGTTGGTTGGTATAGAAACCATGGGCCAGTGACAGTTTGGGAATATCTGATTATCATTATTTTTACTTCAATTTCTCAAAAGGTGATTTTGTTTTGACATGAAAAAGCCGGCCCAACTTTGGTTTATAAACCAGCTCCACTCTGGCAAGTATTTTCCCTGTTCTACATCAACTCTAGGTTCTCAAACTTTACTATGCAAAAGATTCAGCCAAGGACAGTCCCGGGTCCTACCCCTTGAGATTTAGTTTCCATAGGATAGGGACCAGGATTTTGTAGTTAGCAAATCATTCACACGTCTTTCTGATGCAGGTTAATTAGAGGCTGACTTTGAGAAACACTGCCCCGGAATTTGCACTTGCTGTTCAGGTACCAGCCCAGTGTTCTCTGTGATTAAATGCTTGGCAGTTAACAATGTGTAATGACAGTGTGTACAGTTTCCAAGGCAACATGGCATTCTGTCACTTGTGCCGAGGCTGGGAAGATTGAAAAGGGCCATAGGGAGGCAGCAGTAATGATGTGGCCTCCATATTCGTGTCATCCTGGTGCTTTATGATGACTGAGTTGTTGCACCATTCATCCAAGGGTCCTGCTTAATGGCAGTAGCAATAATGAAAGTAAACACACGGTAAGCTAGAGAGTCACGGGGTGATTTCTGGAAGCAGTGACAAGGACATGAGGAGGGATGAGTACAGCATTCAGTTGCTTGCATCCCTCACCCGACCCAATCTTCTCGAATGAGTTTTGTCCAGAGTGATAGGGATGTGGAGGAACATGCGATGACCTTGCAAAGCTTCTGAAAACATAGTGGTTAACTGTGGTCAGCACTCGACTGCTAGTCCTGAGTTTTCAGCTGGGATGGTGCTGTTAGAGTGCATCTGTTCTCACTTTCTGTCAGGAGTGGCTTGACGTTACATTTATCGAGTTGCTTCCTGTGTGATGGGAACTTTCACATAGATTATCTTTCCTTTTTGCACTTTGACATTTTAATCTACATGCAGAGATTTCACACTTTGTATATTCCCAGGTTTAATGAAAGAGATAAAGTCTGTATCATATTTTAGCACAGGCTTCAGCTTTGGGTTTTAGTTATAAAGCTGTTGCAGGGCAGTGGAAAAAGCATTCAGCTACTAATCAGATTTTGGGATCTGTTTCTGAATTCCACCATAAACAGGCTTTGTGACTGCAGGCAAGTTTCTTAATTTCTCTGGGGCTCTGTTTCTGTTTCTGGAAAATGAAGAACTTAGACTAAATCAGTAGCCTTGACTTTTGAAGAGTGGCAACCAGGAACCTTCTTCCCTGAAAATGTGCATATATACTTACTCAAAAAAGAATGTATTCAATTTCCAGGGGACCATGGACCCCTCGTAAATGAAGTGATTACTTAAGACTTTTTCAACTCCAACTCAGAATTGCTGGGTTCCACAAGGACCTGGAGAGTCTTGCATGGTTTAAAGAGGCCCCCTGAGGAATGAGCTATTTGATGTGGGAGGTTTTGTTGTTCCTGTCATTTTTTACTAACTGCCTTGTGCTTTGGGGTAGGGGTCAGGGACGGACAAACACTGAGAAAAATAAATAGGGAATGAATGGCATCTGGGATATGAACTGTTTTCCTTATCATTTTTCACTATTTTGGCCTTTCAAAAGGAGGTGGGTGGTATGATTGCAACAGGAAGGGTGTGTAAAGGAATTGCTTCAACATACAGGTAGAGCATTTTGTGCAGTTACATTTAAGCAGCAGCTTAAACTTTTTCTACTTTTAATGTTTGGGAACTCACTTATATATGGAATCTAAAAACATTGAACTTGTAGAAGCAGTGAGTGGAATGGTGCTTACCAGGGGCTGAGATTGGCAGAGTGAGGGATTGGGGAAAATGTTGGTCAAAGGATATAGCATTTCAGTTGGACAGTAGGAATACCAAGAGATCTATTGTACAACATGGCAACTATAGTTAATAGCAGAGTATTATATACTTGAAAATTTCTGAGAGTAGATTTTAAGTGTTTTCACTACAATGAAATACTAAGTATGTAAGGTAATGTATATGTTAATTAGCTCAATTTAGCCATTCCACAATATATGCATATTTTAAATGTCATGCTATATACCACAAGTATGTACAGTTTTTATTTGCCAATTAAATAAGAAGAAAAAAATTAAAGTTTTAGTTAATTTGACTGTGTCAGAAGGGTTAGGGAGTGGATTATGAGTGGGAATAGCATGTGCTCTTTATCACTTCCTGGGTGTTAACTCTGATCACCTTCCTAGCCCAGCCCTGTCTCCTTCCCATGGCCCAAAGTTATAATCCAGTCAAGAGACCGTATCTGTTATGTTTATTTGGAAACCTACATTCTTTCTTTCTTTCTCTGCTTAGGTGTTGAAAAATCTCCTCCAGAGCTTTGGAAGCCTGAATGCACTAAACATGAAGAGCTTGAAAGCAAAGTTCAGGAAGAGTGACGTAAGTATGCTGTGACTCACGGCCTGGCTGCTCGGCCTCTGCTCCACGGAGCTGCAGAAGCAGTGCCCGCTCTTCCCTTGGCATGGTGCTGCTGGGTTAATGAACTACAGACACCAGGGCCGTGCTCGGCCCGCTCAGGGTGGCTTCTGCGAATGGCATGCTCTAGGTTCCTTGCTCTTTATGTGTATAGATTTCAAAAATGACATTTTTAAACTTGTGGGGGTCTGTGCCGTGTAGAGTAAGGAAAGTCAAATTAAACATCTTAAAAGAGCAGAAAAACCTCAGCATTTCTCAAGTTGCCAAAATCCTGATTCAGAATGTCATTTTTAAAAGAAGTTGGTCTCGTGAGGGTGGTGAAGGAATTGCATATTAACATGGTTCATCTTTGACTTTAGGTAACTTGTTCGACTCTGTTAAGGCTTTTGTGGTAAAACGACACTTTCTATTGCTACCTGTACCTTACTCCCCCTGAATTCCTGGGATTCTTACTCATTTGTTATCCATCATTATAGACTTTGGATTGGAGGAACCAGTTATGATGTCAGAGTTATGAAACAAAGTCTCCCAGAGGAGAAAATGGTGAAAGATAACATAGCAGAAGGGTTATACACAAAGATATTTTAACAAAAGGTTTCCTTATAGACCCTGCTGGAATCCCAGTCCTGTACTAGCCGCGTTCCAGGTGCTTCAAACAGAATTGTAGAATGGGAGAAACTTATGGAAGGGTATTAGACAGAAGCCCAGGTATGTCTCCTTTGATGTAGTCTTGCTCAGCTGTCATTTCACGTAAGGTGATTAAAGATCAACCTGGAGTTTATTGCTTTGCCATGAATTACATTTTGACAGCTTGGCTCAGCTGCATTTTTGCAATAAATGGAGGCTGCATCTTTCATGGCTAGCATGTCACATGCACACCTACTTTTGGCAGAAGCTTATCTCCTGAGGCTGCATCATGACATATAACTTACTGCCTGATAAGGCTCAGGCCAGATGATTGGGGATGATTGCGAAAGATTGGCTCACTTAAAGAAAGAGCTAGAAAGGGTTCTTAGGAAAAAGCTGGTCTCACCTTCTCATTCTCTAGGTAAATTAACTAAAACTCGGATAATGCAAGGTGGGTTGGCCAACGCCATACAACTAGCCGTTGGCCACAGTGAGAGCCTGGTCACCTGACTTCCTTGGCCCTGTGATCCTCCCATTCCCCCAAGAAACCTCCTTCAGCCTCTTGTCTGCTGGCCTTGTGACACCACGGCCTACACATCTCCTTTGGCTTTCAGTTAAGGAGGAAAAGGCAATTAAATGGAAAATGTTGCCCAGTTCAGCGGATATGGGTTTGTAAATCATGTGACCAGGTTAACAAATGTCTTTTTCCATTCCAAGGGAATTTGGATAGCTTCCATTTGTATAGGTCAAGATTATTTTAGCAAAATTTCATCGGTCCGGAGTTCCATGATATATGAACAGGGGTACAGAGGAATGATAGGCACATAAATTTTAGAAATTAAAAACTGGTGACGGTAGAGAGGGTGTTGCTGAAATCTAGTTTTAAAAAAAGAAAAACTGAAATATTTCCATGATTAAAAAAAACCACAGTAATAACACTAGTAAAAGCTTCTGGGATTTGGCAGCAGAAAAGGCTGTGATTTTGGCAGTTGTAAGAGAAGAAATGTTCGGGGAACAGACTTGGGGGAGGAGAGAAAAGGAATTGGCATATGGAGCCAGGCAATTTCGAACAGCCCCCCAAATTCATCAACAATGGTTTCCCCAAGCCATGTAACTGTAAAGCAAATGGAGGGAATAAAAACAAAAAAGAAAACCATTTAATCCCTTGTTTGTTAATCAACCATAGGATAATAATGCTAATAATAACTAACCGCTATGAAGTATTAACTGTATGTCAGGTGCTATGCCAGGCTCTTCATATGGAATTCATTTCATCTTACCGCAGACCTTATGTGGTAGGTATTACTGTTAAGCTCATTTTACAGACAAAGAAACTGAGGCCTAGGGGTGTGCAGTAGTATTTGATGGGTTCGTAGAGCTCTAAGTTGTAGAACCGGTTTTTTCACCAAAGTAGTCTGATTCCAGAGCGTGTGTTTTCTGAAAGAGGAGTTTTGGATGGAGATTCTACTTTACAAAACTGGGCAGACTAGAGAGCAGCTTGCAGAGCCAACTTTGGCCTCAGACCTAGGTTTGTGCCCTCGGACAAGTCTCTTACCCTTCTGAACCTCAGGTTCCTCACCTGAAGAGTGGAGGAAATAATAATATCAGCCTCACGGGGTTGTTGTGAAGGTTAAATGTACTATTGGATGTCAGACACACATCTTAAGAGATACTCAGGAGGTGCTTGGTAAATATTTATTCCTTTCTCCTAATTAGAAGCCCCCAGTAAAAAATAGGATTCAAGGCCGGGCACGGTGGCTCACACCTGTAATCCTAGCACTCTGGGAGGCCGAGGCGGGTGGATCGTTTGAGCTCAGGAATTCGAGACCAGCCTGAGCAAGAGTGAGATCCTGTCTCTACCAAAAAAAATAGAAAGAAATTAATTGGACAGCTAAAAATTTATAGAAAAAATTAGCCGGGCATGGTGGCACGTACCTGTAGTCCCAGCTGCTTGGGAGGCTGAGGCAGGAGGATTGCTTGAGCCCAGGAGTCTGAGGTTACTGTGAACTAGGCTGACGCCACGGCACTCTAGCCCGGGCAACAGAGTAAGACTCTGTCTCAAAAAAAAAAAAAAAAAAATAGGACTCAAAAAGTTTATGTGTTCGGAGGGTAGAATAATGGCACTGAGAGCTGGGAGAGAGTGGGGGATGGAGGTTTGCTTTTCAGTGCATGTTTTTGGTTTGAATTTTTTGGTATATGTACATGCATGTATATGTATTACTTGTTACAAGAAAACCAAGTTTACAAATGTTTACATTCAGTTAAATGAGCCAAGCTATAATCTTTTTTACCTAAAACAAGTGATCTTTCTCAAAATATCCTAAACCATCGAGCCATTGCGTTTTCCTGCTTGTCTTTGTGTGAGGGAGAAGGAGGAAGAAAGGGTTCTTTGTATTTCTGGGAGGTAAGAAGAAGAGGATAGCAGATCAGGTTCTCGCGCTTGCATAAAGAGAAGACAGGTGACCCACTGGTGTGATCGTATTTCAGCCAGCATGTGTGTGGGAGGTCAGCTGCCAGATCGGTTTGTGGCCATTGCGAACAAAGCCTGGGAGTAAAAAAGGGCAAAAGTGACCCAAAGAGGCCTCCTCCGGATGGTCTTCAGATCACTCTGTGGCCCCAGGACCATCGTGCGGGTAGAGATTTAATGGGCGTGTCCTTTCTGGAACACTTGGCATAGACGACTTAAGTGTAGTAGGGAAAATTAGATAATGTCATTGTCTAGTTGCTTTGATCCTTAAATATATTTGGGACCCTGCAGATCACCCACAGAGGCTAGAGAGAACTTTGGAACTTCAATAGTGGAAAACCTTTTTAGTTCACATTTATATTTTGGGGGTCCTTAAATTTGGGTTAGATACTAGAGGGAATATAGGAGAAATGTAAAGTATAGTTCTTGTCTTTGAGAAGCTGATAAACTTAGGTGGGAAAAGGAAAAAAAAGACATGCAGGAATTAACTAAGGCAAAATACAAATAGTATAGAATATAGACACTAAAGGCACCTTTAAGGTGCTATAACTGGTTAAGTTGTGAGACTTGGTGATAAATGCTGTCAATTTTCAGAGGGATGAATCACTGGAAGTGGGAGAATTTGTGGAGCTTTTTGGAGGTGGGGCTTCATCCAGGCCTTGAGGATAGGTGAGATGTGTGGAGGGGTGGGGAGACCAATGTGGGAGCCAACCTGCAGCTCAGGGGGTGGACTCAGTCTCAAAAATGGCCCTTGACATGCAAAATGGTAGTACTTCAGGAGCCCAGCAGAGTGCCCTGAGTATTGGCTCTGAGTATGTCAGTAAGAACACCTATTACGTTTTCATCTAGTTTTAAAAATGGGTAGACTGACTTTTATGCTTATAAAAGAAGCACAGCGTTCTAAATCATCATTATATATGCTTTTTATGACTATAATTTGAAAGTGACTTCTTTACCTCTTTAAATATTTGCAGCAACTAATATGTGGTTCTACATGGAAAAATGAGCTGTCATCATGAGAAATGAGGCCAAAAAGATTGAGATTTCCCTTTGCTAATAAAATGCTTAGGCTTCTGGAATTTCTTTGTAAATGCCAATTTTTAGTGCCTTGAGTGAAATGGGTGGAGGTTGAGGGATGGGAAATGGAGTTGAAAGATCTTTGTAACAAATCTTAGGAAATGCCACTCAAACATGATTGAGGGCTTCACAGTTTACTTTGTGGGTGGTGTGCTCAATTTTATGAAAGGTTTGTTCCCAATTATGTTTTCCATTGTAGTAGGGAGGCAGCAGACATTCCATTAAAAAAATGAAAACAGCCAGTTTAAAACGACTGGCTCCATGAAAGATTAAATTTTTGGTATACCTTTACATAGCAGCTACTAACGATGGTAGCTTCCAGCCAAGGAAACACACACACCCCATGAATCTTGTGGAACCAGACACATCCTGCTCAGACAGGGGTTTGAATTTGCTGCTTGTTGAGATAACAGCTCTTATGAAGGTCGACAACCGACATCTCTGCCAAAGTATTTTTTCGAGGGGTTTTTAGTCATTTATAATAAGTTTTTAAAGATGCCTAAGCCTCCCTCCCCCATCACACACACATGCAGTCACACACACAAAATGATAGTGTTTGAAATCCACATCTCTCTGTAGATAGGAGCTGTGGTCAAATCTGTCATAAAGCTGAGCCTCTTTTTCACAGACATAACTTTAAAGTACATCAAAGATGATCCTATTGGGTAGAGGTAGAGTAGGAAAAGTTCTAGAGAGAAATTTGGTCAATTTTGTGTCATGCTACATATTTTTTAGGTCTCTCAGCCCTTTTTAAATGGAGAATCTCCTTGCTGCCTGATTTTGCCTTGTATCAGTTTGCTAGGGCTGCCATAACAAAGTACCACAAACTGGGTGGCCTCCCTGAACAACAGAGATTCATTTTCTCAGAGTTTGGCGGCTAGAAGTCCAAGATCAAGGAACTGGCAGGGTTGGTTCCTTGTGAGGGCTGTGAGGGAGAGTCTGTTCCATGCCTCTGATCTAGATTCCGGAGGTTTGCTGGCAGTCCTTGGCTGGTGGAGACATCGGCCTAATCTCTGCCTTCACCTTCACATCACGTTCTCCCTGTGTGCGTGTGTCTGTGTCCAAATTTCTCCTTTCTATAAGAATACCACTCATTGGATTAGGGCTCACTATAATGACCTCATTTTAACTTGATTACCTCTGTAAAAACCCTTTATCTAAATAAGGTCACATTTTGAGTTTAGGGGGCATTAGGACTTCCCTGTATCAGTGGGGGTTGGGGGGATGCAATTGAACCTGTAACACACCTCCAGGTTTTCCTGTCCTTGAGCAGTTTCTCCAAAGCCTGGCATTCCTTCAGTGAGCATGCGCTGTCATGGACCTTAGCTCCATTCTTTCTTCATCTTTGGGACTATTTCCAGTGTCTGAGAGAGTGAGGCTGGAGCATCACACTTTTGCAGTGGCCTTTTTATCACTGCCTAACATGTCATATTAATAGCAAGAGTGAACCCGTGTTGATCGCTGACCTTGTACAACAGTAATGAGGAGAAAAGTCCTTATTTATTGAATGCTCACTAGGTGCCAGGCACTGCGCCAAGCCCTTGACATACTCTTTGTCATTAACGCTTACAAAACTATCCAGTAAACACCATTGTTACAGTAGCATTTTACAGAGGAAGAAGTGAAAGTCAAGGGCAGGTAAGAAACTTGGCAAAAGTCACATGTTTGGTAAATGGCAGAGAGATTGGAACCTTCTTTTTTTCTTGACACAGGAGTTTGCATTGTCAACTGCACACCTGCTTGCTGACACAAGGCATTCCTAAATTGTGAAGCTCCAAACTGCATTAAATAAACTCTACCCTCTTGCCCTAAACGTAAATAAGACCCGTAGAATGATTTTACATCATCATAAGCCCATCCCTGGTGACAAAGTTCACCAATGTTAGCATCATTCCTCCTTGGAAGGGCAGGATCAGGGAAAATCTTGGGTTTTTTGATTCCAAAGAGCCAAATGCCTTTCAGATTTCAGTTCTGAAGTGAGAGAGAACAGATGTTATTTCTGTTCTTCCAGTGGAGCCAGCAAAACATCTTTGTCTAAACGGAGCTCTGTTGCTGGCTAAATGGGTCACAGCTTTATTCTACTTAACCCAGACCATAATTCTTGGTTAAACTTGATACCGTTCCAGCTGGAGACCAACATAACCCAGAACCTGGGTCCTAAACTTGGGGAAATCTTGTATCTGCACAAGCAGTTAGTCATTTATGTTAGTATCTCTTACCTCTTTCTTCTAAATTAATTACGTTATCATTTTGAACTGAGGCTATTGTTGATCTACATGTTTTTTGTTTGACAAATTCTTTACATAACTTTTTCTTGGGAGTGAAACAGCAGCTACTTCTGAATCATCCTATGGAGGTTTTCAGTTGAGTTTCTACCCAAAGATATTTGCTGTATGGAAGTGGTTATTTTCATGTATATGGCGATAGGGTCAGCATGAGCCCAAGAACCAGTATGTCTCTAAAGATGACATTGGCAACTAGCCTTGGCTTTCCATTTGCTTGCATCCCTACCTCCTTTTAAAAAAGGAAGTTCATGTGTTTTGATCAACTTGATTATTCAATTAGAGCAGTTTTTATTGCATTAACAAAAATGCTTTCACTTTTTTGGAGTAACTCCCTAAAAGGATTTCATTTTTTCTTTTCTCAGGATGGCAAAAGATCTGAAGGCTTCTAGCTCCCTCATGCTTCCTGGGCTGCCCAATGGGCTGGTTGGCTGGGAAGTGCAGAGATTTATAATGTGAGAATAGAGCAAGAAAAAGTCTAAGGAACCCGCCGTTCTCCCTGGATATGTTTATTCTGATATGTATTTACCAATGCTGAGAATGTTTCCATGGCAGTTTTTCAGATATGGGCTGTTTTTAGAGGGGTTTTTGATGAGAATTAGTGTGAACTCATGAATCTGACCATTCTTTGAAGGGTTATTTCATAACTGAGAAGCTGTGGGATTCTTTTGTGAGGTCCCAGTGAACATATTACTTAGGTACAGGATAAGCTGTTTTAACAAAATACCCTGAAATACAGTGGCCCAAACAAGATAGAAGTTGTTTTCTTTTGAAGTAGAAGTTTCAAGTAGTCCAAAGGCCATCAGGGCAACTCTGCTCCATAGATTGATTCAGCGAGGGGTCCAAGCCCTTCTCTGATGTCCTGCTCTACTCCAGAGCTGCACTGTGCAGCGTAGAGCCACACGTGGCTCTTGAGCATTTGAAATGTGACTAGTCCAAAGTGAGATGTGCTGCAGGTGTAAAATACACTTCAAATTTCAAAGACATTGTCCCTCAAAAAGAATATAAAATATCTTAATAATTTTTTATGATTTCACACTGAAGTGCTAATATTCTGGACATAGAGTAAAATTTATTTTACCTGTTTTGGTTTACTTTTTTCAATGTGGCTACTAGAAACTTTAAAATGATGTCAATCCTGCATGATGATTGTATTGGAGAGAGCTGCTCTAGGGTGTTGTCCATGTTGCATGGTCTTCATTCAAGTCTTAAGGAACCAGAAAGAGGGAGAGTGAAGCACAAGCATTTTCCTTTTTAAAGGATGTGACACCAAAGGTGTACAAGTCATTGTCCTCACAGGAAACTGATCAGGGCTTAGTCACATTCCCCCACCTAGCTGCAAGGGAGGCAGGAAATCATATTGTCTTGTTGGTGGCCTCGAAACCAGTTAAACCTCAAGGCACAGAGGAGAATGATTACTGGTGACCATTAACTCAGCCACAGGCAGTTTCCAAGAGGGTCTCCTTTGAGACTTGGATGGTAAAGGTGTGCCACCGTGTTCTCAAACTTTAGTGATTTTCTACAATTTTGATTACTTTTACTCCAGAAGTGACTGTTGATTGCTACTTGCCCAATACCCATTGTCCTATTGATGGAAGCCAATATTACAGCAGACTGTTTTAGGTGAAGTTAAATATCTTTTCCACATTAGGAATGGAAACTGCTCTTGAGTGTTACCTGCTGGTGACATTAGGTAATCAGTCAGGCTTTTCCTTTGAAGTCCAGTAAGTAATATATTCATGACCTGATCTGATCATATGTGGGATTAACATGGGTTTGTTTTAAGTATATCATTTTACAGTCATAATTTGGGGGTTTCTTACACAGATAAGAACTAACGTAATCTGATCTCACACCTTCATTGAAAAGTTTGGGAATGATGTCAGTCTGCAATTATATGTTATAAACTTAGCTTTAGGTTACACTGACTCCATGTATTTAGTCAATATGTAATTTATAAAATTGTGAAATCCGAGGATTCTTAATTGCATAGACTAATTTCATCTAAACATATATGACAGTTTGACTGTTAAATTTTGAGGCTTAGAATTCTGAGCAGAACTTTAATTTGTTTCCAAAAGAACATTAAAAATAGTGCAATGTCCACCTCTTAGATGTGTACCTTTATTAATATAACCTAAGATCATATTAGTTTTTTTGGTAGACACATTACCCTCTTGGTTCATATTGACTTTATTGTTGATTTTTTTTCTCCCAGTGTTGCTTGTAAAGCCCTTTCTCTTCATGTACTTGTGCTGAGGGGTGTTTGAACCCAAATGCAGTACACTATGTTTATCCTAGTTAAATTTTATTTGTTAGTTAAATATGTTGAGTTCCATTTTGTTAGAGAAAGCTATTTCTCTAGTTTTTGTATCATTTTAAATTCTAATTTTTATCATAATCACATTGAATCATCCACAGACTTGGTAGGATGCTTATTTAATCTTAGTCTAAGTCATTGATAAAAGTATTGAGCCGCTGAAAAGCTCCACCCAGGTACATATAGGTACACATGAAATAACTATTGACATCCTTCCAAATGGAAAGTGCCTTGATCCATGTTCTTTGAGGTCTGTTATTCAGCTTGTTACTGGCTCCCCCCTTGCACTCCTTCTCAGCCCGTTTTCTCTCTTGCCCAGTGTTATCCCTTACTATCTATGTGATATTGGGTAAGTTACATAATCCCTTTGATCTTTAGTTTTCTCACCTGTAACCTAGGATGAGACCAGCCCTTCCCTTACAGTATCATCACAAGGATTAGGATAAAATGTGGCATATAGTAACTTCTCAACAAATGGTGGCTACTGATATCTGCCAGCCCTGATGCCTAGCACAGTGCCTGGCATTTGTAGGTCCTATCTAGTGTGCGACGAATGAGTAGTCTCAAAAAAGTGTACTGTCTATTCAGATAACACATCTGACATCCATGAAACATTTATGGCAGTGCCAGGCTTATGCCACTCAGAATGAACTCTAGCAAGTGGCCTGTCAACATCATAGGAGTTTGGGGCTGGCCCATCTTGATTGGGTAAGTTAGGATTAATAGGGGAAAACAGTACTAATGAGGAGAACCTCAAGAGTAGAGGTGGGGCTGTAACGAAGAGCAGAGGTGCCATGGACAGTAGGAGAAAGTAAGGTTTGGAGGCGGGGTGGACTTCTCCCTGCAGCATTGAAAGCCCTGGGTGGGGCGGGTAAAAATGAAGACTGAGGTTGCAAGATGATTACATTTTGGCGGTGGGATGATTCAGGGTTTTGACAAACTGTAAGGGAAGAAAGGGCCAGGACTAGGGCCAAGGCCAGGGTGGTGGCTGCTGTGGGGAGGGATGGGATGTGAGTGGGTGTGAAGGAGAGCAGGCAGGGAGGGAGCCTAGATTCCTTTGATACACAAAGGAAGGTCTCAGTCGTGCGGCCACACCCTGCTGCTCTGGCCCTGCCAGCCCCTCATCTCCTGAGAAATCTGGCGTGGGCTTATTTTTGCACTTGCATTTCACTAAGCAACTTGGTGGGAAGAGGCATTAGGAAACTTAGGGAAAAAAGTGAGAATGTATTTGATTAAAAAAGAATGTTTGGGAACAACTATTTACCGCTAAAATACACTTACCTGCCAGACATTATTCTAAG
The DNA here is from genome assembly GCA_963575035.1 of Avahi laniger. NCBI lineage: Eukaryota > Metazoa > Chordata > Mammalia > Primates > Indriidae > Avahi > Avahi laniger. Next base: position 5,270 of record CAUYSK010073562.1, on the reverse strand, counting down.
CAACCTAACAAATTATAATTTATTTATGCCTCTTTATTAGTGAAGTACTATTCTTACCCATTTTACAAATGAGAAAACTGCAACATCATTAATTTTCTGTGTTAGTTTGCTAGGACTTCTGTAACAAAGTACCACAGAGTGGCTTAAACCTGAGCTGTCAGCAAGATTGTTTTCTTCTGAGGGCTGGAGAATGTCTTCCGTGTCTCTCCCTTGGCTTCTCCTGGTTTGCTGGCCATCTTTCGTGGTTTTTGGGTTATAGGAGCATCTCCCTAATCTCTGCCTTCATCTTCACCTAGTGTTTTCCCTCTGTGCATGTCTGTTTCCAAATTTCCCCTTTTATAAGGATCCCACTTGTATTGGATCAGGGCCTACCGTATTCTTAACTAAGTACATCTGCATTGACCCTGTTTCTAAATAAGGTACTGGGGGTTAGGACTTCAACATACGGATTTTGGGGTAGACACAATTCAACCTGTAACACTTGTCCAAATCACAAAGGTAAAGTAGGAAGTAGGGTTTGCACCTGGGGACTCTGGCTCCAGAGTCACCGTGTCCTGCTGCTGCTGGTGCACACAGGTGTTTGCTGTCAGGAGATACCAAATATGATGACTCCAGCCAACCAAGTAAAGGCCTGGAATTGAATTTCAGATTCCTCATTCCACTTTCCAGTGGGAACTGACAGATGATAATCTTGGCTAAACTTTGACCAATGCGTGCTTCAGTGACGCCTACTAGCCAGGTACCGGATTATCCTCTGAGAGCCTTTGGGGCCAGAGATAAGAGGGGGCGGAGAATATGGAAATCGAAGTGGTCAGACCTGTTTTGAGGAGAGGCGACTTGGAGAGGAGGACTTAAAATGCAAATTGGGACCTGAGACTTAAGGTATGTATGTATTGTTTTCTGTTTTTAAAATGCTTGGCTGTGCTCCAGCAGGTTTGGGGCAGTTTCCCCTGGGGGTAGTTTCTGGCTCTGGGTTCTGGTCTTCAGTAATTTTCTGTGCCCTTGAATAGCTGGAAGGTGGATTGTTTTGTAAGCACTGGTCAGTGTTCAGTGAGTAAGTTCAGTAGTCGTGGAAATGTTACTGTAGATTCCTGTCTTTTCAAGTGCATTTGGAAAGCCACCTAATCCCCCAGGGTGAACATGTGGATTTAGGTGGCAGGTGGCAGTTTTGGGCACAGTAGTCCATATGGGATCATTGTCCCTTCTCTACCAGCAGCATCCTGGCCAGTCACTGTATTGAATGAATGAATGACTAAGTGTCAAATGGAAATACTGACCATTCATCATTATCACCTTGTGGCCCCTCTCTGCTCAGTATTTACAGCTTACCCATATCATGGACAGAAACAAAAGGTCAGTGGTGTTTTCTGGGTGTATTTCCTTTAGGATGGCTGGAATGTCCTCGTTCGACTGTGCCATGTGAAGTTAACAAGCATCACTGGAGGGCCTGGCTTGTAATTTACAACCCACCTGTGTACTTGTTTTGTACCCAAAATGAGAAATTATTTTGTGTGTATAGTTCATTAGCTCAAGTGGTTGAAGAACCACACTAAAGAAATCACAGTTATGAACTTAGACCCTGTGTAGGCTAATTAACTAGCCTGTGTTGCCTGGGCAGAAAATTATCTAAATTTAGACCCAATTTGCTGACTGTCACATGTGTCTCTGGCCACAGAGAGCCAACTGTCATTGATTAAGAACACTGCCACACATTACTGGAAATAAAACAGAACAAAAGAGTGCTTAGGTCCTGGTTTTGTTGGGGCAGCTGTTTCAACCTTGTTTACAGGGTACTATAATATTATTCCGTTCTTATATGTTTGCGAATCATTTAGCCATAGTTTATCAGAAAGATTCTGGACAACTTGCTCATAGCTGGGAAGATATTCTCCAGAATGTGGAGAATAGTCAGCCAAGTCCTCAAGACAGAGACAGGTCTTGTTACGGTCCCAGATTAAGTGTACTGAATGTCAGTGTCTGTCTGCCAGGCTCTGGGACCTCAAGCCCATTGTGAACCTTCTTCACACTGACATCACATTTCTCTACTACAAGCCGTGCTTTATAAACAATCCTCTTGGGTTGGTTGGTCATTGTTATACTTTTTGACCCACGTAAGGAAAGCTATGTTAAGGAAATAATCTAAAAAAAGAAAAGAGTTTGTTGTGATATTATTTATATTAATGAAAAATTGAGAATAACCCAGATGTTGGAGGAGTAGACAAATTGTTAATATCCATAGAGAGGAATGTTCTGGAGTCATTACAGACATTAAGCTTAAAAATTATGCAGCAGCTGGAAAAACACATATGATAAATGGAGAGAAATTCACATTACAAAATTGTGCATTACATTATAATTACAACAAATAAGAAATGCATATGGTACATATCAACATTTCTACTTAGGAATACTAAGGGAATAAGGATGGGCATAAATATTTAGCTTGAAGGAAATTCACCATGGTGATAAATACATAAAAATTAGAAACCACTTAAATTTTTAAAGGTTGAGTATATTTTGGGTACCTATTACACAGCCATTAAAATGTTGCAGAAATTTATTAAGGAACACTGTTTTATATACTATTATTAAGAGATAAAAGCAAGTTGTAAACATATTTGTGATGTTTTAAAAATTTCTAATGTATTTCTACTAGAAAAAAATCTGGACGATATAAATAAGAGGTCTTGAAGGAATGATCCAAGTTTTGTGGCTTGAGGTTTATGCAGAAAAATATGGAAGTTCTCCATAAAAAAACCAAACAAACCAAAAACCCTTACTTTTTAAAATTTTACCAGAAACAAACACAAAAACAACATATACTATTGCTAGGCCTTGAAAGGAGCCCTGAGGCTTAGCTTTGGTAGCTCCATGGGAAATCGTCCTCTGGAGGCTGGGACTGCATTTCGGAGGCATCCAGCACACTTCTTCAGATTCAAGTGGTTACCCTCTGGGCAGATGCAAGCCTGGCAACATACCCTTGTGAACAAAGTTCCTTATGAATTTGTGGTGCCTCTTTTCCTTACCTCAATTAAATACATCCATCTTTTTTCTAGTTCAGTGGTTCTCTAAGTGTGATGCCCGGGACCATCAGTATGAGAAAACCTGAGGAACTTGTTAGAAATGCTAATTCATGAGTTCCACCCCAGATTTACCAAATCAGAAATTCTGGAGTGGGGCCCAGTGATTCTGATGCAAATTGAAGTTTGAGATCTAATCCCCCTCAGTAATTGCCAGCCCTCATTATATATTACAATACCGGGAAAGCTTTTAAAACTGTTGGTTACTAGGTTCTGCACCCACAGATCCTGTGCCCAGTGAGGGAGAATGTTGAGTCAGTCACCATAGCAAGTGAAGAATTACAGATTACGGAGCTTGCAATAGAGGGAGGTTTAAATGGCTAGCTGTAGAGATGAACACTTCCATCGTGTACTTCGTCCTGTCTGTTTTTCCTAAACTCCTCCAGGGAATCGGTATCCACAATCACATGACTCAATAGCTGGGCAGTGTTTTGTGCTCAGGCCCAAGATCTAAGAGTTAGTTAAGTTCACTCAAGACTCACCTAAGAGTTAAATTGATTAGTTAACCTCAAATTCTGTGCACTCTACTTAACTGTCTCCAAAGTTTCCGAGCTTCTGTTTCCTTAGCAGTAAAATGGGAATTTCAGAAAAGTACTTCCCTCCTAGGGATATCGTGGGAATTAAATACAATGGAAATGCAAAAGATATTCACTTCCCTTTTCCAAATACTTTCTAATTTTATTCCCAAAGGTAGACCCCCTGTATCAAATTTTTAAAAACACATTTATTCCATTTCTGTATTCTATAAGCTGAATTCCATAAAGGTTTCCATAATGAAGAAATTATTATCTTTATCTCCTTATAGGATAACTTCAGTTTTATTTAATATTCCATGGGAAATTGGAAAGAGAAATGACTCCTTTTGTGAGAATGGGACAAAGATGATAGCCCGCTGTCCACTCCTCTAGTCACTAGCCACGTGTGTCTGTTGAGCTACCAAAAAACTTAATTTCTAATTTATTTAATTTATCATTTTTCTTTTAGAGACAGGGTCTCACTAGGTTGCCCAGGCTGGACTCAAACTCCTGGGCTCAAGCAATCCTCCTACCTCAGCCTCCCAAATAGCTGGGACTATAGGCGTGTGCCACCATGCCTGACTGATTTTATTTATTTTAATAAATTTAAATTTAAAAACAATTCAGATATTGGAAAATGTTTAAGTTTGGGACATCTTGGGTATATGAATTTATTTTTTCAAATCTAAATCTCATGAAATCTAAAGAGATGTCAAGTATTTCGGATAAAAATGGAGCATTGGAATTCAGGTGTACTGTAAGTGTACATGATTTTGAAAACAAGCATAAAAAATAGAATGTAAAATGTCCCACTAACAGTTTTCATGTGTATTTCATGCTGAAGTGACTATTTTGGCTAAATTAGGTTATATAAAGCATATTATTAAAATCAATTTCAGTTTCTTTCTACTTTTAAAAATGTGGCTATCAGGAAATAGAAAATGGGGCATTACATTATATTTCTCTTGGGTAGTATTGTGTTAAGTCCTAAAAAGAAAACTGCCTGAAAATGAAATGATATTGACCACATAGTAATCTCTACATTAGCATAATCAGGTGAGATCCTTCACACCTGGGAGCTACCAGCCCACTTACATTTGCCTTTGTGGGACAGGTTCCTAGCCACTTTCCTTTTTTCTTTTGATATTTGCAAACAACCCCTGTATTTGCCCTCTGTCCTCTGAAGCTGCCAATTTAACACCACTAATTTCCATATGGAGCATCTCAATGAAATGCGTTTTTTTTGTTTTGTTTTTTTTTTTGAGACAGAGTCTCACTCTGTTGCCCAGGCTAGATAGCCGTGCATCATCCTAGCTCACAGCAACCTCAAACTCCTGAGCTCAGGTGATACTCCTGCCTCAGCCTCCCGAGTAGCTGGAACTACAGGCATGCGCCACCATGCCCAGCTAATTTTTTCTATATATTTTTAGTTATCCAATTAATTTCTTTCTAATTTTAGTAGAGACGGGGTCTCGCTCTTGATTAGGCTGATCTCGAACTCCTGAGCTCAAACGATCTGGCCGCCTCAGCCTCTCAGAGAGCTAGGATTACAGGCGTGAGCCACTGCGCCCGGCCGAAATGCGTTTTTAATGCTGTGATTTTGGCCTTTCTGTGAGGTTTTTTTTGTTAGTTTGTTTTTGTTTTTTGCCTGTTAAGGGTTTTCTTAGCATGGGAA